>JABFPK010000001.1:6247-37699 GCA_022817445.1 Habroteleia sp. ZL-2020
CGGGATACTATCGCTTCTACCTGTTACGGGCCCCGCGACTGCAATGATCGCGATACCACGCCGACGAAAAACGAAAATAATAAGCTGCGTAATGGTTGTCGGAATGGCGAACATTCCACTGCAATTGGATAGACTCTCCGGGCAATTCTCTGTTGGCAGTTTCGTCCCAAACCCTATTATTGCTCCGATCAAGGCGAATCACTTCTTAATCAATATCGAACTCCTACTGCTTCAGATCGACAGGGACAATAACAGTAACACTTCCGGAGGAGAAGGAAATGCATTCCGATGCTGTTTACATGGGAATTACGAACTCAAATTCTGCAGCCAATTTCAACCGCGGGAAAAGTCGCGAGTGCTCGATCGTCATCCGAACGCGCAACCCCTATTGGCGTTGCTATCAATCTAATTTACAACGAATTACTTGCGGCGAGCGTGATTGTATTATACCATGGGCACATTATTCCCACTCCCTGAAATACGCGCAGTATCTAATTTACAAACGAGATCGCGTGTGTTAATTAATGATACATTTCCAATTAAAGTATTTTGGATATAAATGTTTCCCTTCAACATTTAATTATCTAATTAAATATGTATTAAATATGTATATCATGAATTCTTGATAAAAAAACAACTTGTCGTCATCAACTTGCTGAAAATAGTGACTCGAAAGAACTTCAATAACTCGGTTTTGTGATTCAATATACATATTTTTTGAATAATTTATATATCTAAATCAGTTCCGCTTTTTATTCTCCAGATTTTTTCTGATGAGTTATATCCAACATATGATAAACAGTAGAAAATTGTTTTCGCAAATTAATTACAATAATATGTTACTATGAATCATAAAGATAATTTATAACATATAGATAGTACTTAATATTGTTGTCAGTGATGCAAAAGTTACAATTTATTTCCTCTTTCATTCAATTCTTATCTATGTAATCATCCCTATAGACTTTATGAGAAAGAAAGAATCATTAGAATACTTAACGGCATATATATATTAGGCACTGAAAGAGAAAGTACATCAATAAATAACAAATAAAAATGTTATTGTCTATTAGAATATATATTGTTATACTTTGTCTTTATAGCCATCCTTGGTATAAAGAATGGCGATAATTTGTTCTTAATTATTAAGGTTTTTATGCAAAATCGTCATTGTTTTCAAAATGAATATAAAGTCCACAATATTGTAGTAAACAATTCGCAATTTGCTAAATTTATTAACAATAGAAAAATTCTGAAAAAAAATTAAATTAACAAAGTTATTAAGCGAACATTGTTTATTGTCAGCGAAAGAACACAACGGCTAGACGCTGACATGGCTCGTGCGCCTGCTACGTTATTCTGCGTAATGCATTTTTCGTAATGATTGAAACAGCTCTTAAAAAGCGAAATCTAGTTGGCAATCCAGAATATGAAGCTAAAATAATCTCCGCTTGCACAAGCCTGTACATCATCATTTATTTATACTCTAAAAACATTTTCGTGTACCTGACAGCGCTGTTTCCTCTTTCTCTTACTCATATCTCTTCTAATTTCCAAGTATACATTATGTATCCTGCAAATTCAGCAAGTTGATACTTGGTAACGTTCCGTCGACCCGAAGCGCCGTCTTTCTTTTTCCTACGACCGTTCGTTTCTTACGCTCTTATTACCGTGTTATTACCGTCGAGTCGTAAGTCAAAACCAACCGAGATACTTTTGTCTGCGTAAAATGCGTGTCAGCGAAGAAAATGTCCAAACGCCGCCGCCGAATCCTTGTGGTTACGTAAAAGAGAATGGAGGGAAAAAAGAAAATGAAAGCAGGGCGAAACTCTCATTTAAGAATGGAAGTGAGTTACTGATAACACTCCACGCGGCCACAACCACAATCACTATAATGGACTAGGTAAAAGGTAGATATATACATATACTTGAATTTAACATCGGATAATGCAATGGTGGAAAAGCTGAACCTGAAATGCCTAAAAAGTTTTATCGTCGAATACTTTATATTTGGTTACTAAATTCTATGTTACTTCCGTATTTTCTTTAATTGCCATTTAATGGCCATGGGCATTCTTTTCTGTTCAAGATAAAATAGTCACAATTTTATTACGAATTCTTATGCTATTGAAGTAATTTTAAGACCAATGTTTATGACACAAATGATTATGACACAATCAAAGTTTCCTTCAAATCTTTTTTAGTTTATAAAAGTTTTATTTCTTTAACATTAACTCGTAAATTATTGAATGTTTCAAAATAATTTTATACTAGAAAAATACAAGTAACCAAAAACTCCATGGGAATCATGACCCATAAACATGTTCAACAATTTTCCAATAACACGTCTGTCTAATACGAATCGATTTCCGGTTTCTTACTTCCAAATAAAAACCACAAGAGCCACACCAAACGAATGTAGCAATGTCGTCAAATATAAAGATGCCGCCATCCATTCGTGTTTCATGTTTCCGAAAGACGCTGACCTTCTCCAATAAACTTGTCATAATTAAAAATGTCCCTTCAAAGGACGTTAATTCCCACTATTCCCTTAATTGGCAAAACAGGAAATTACTTTGCAGAGTCAGACGAAAAGAAATTCGTCGAGTCGAGCTTAAGTGTTGCTAGTTTTTTTTCGTTCTGGTCGTCACCTCCGGTTCACTACCGTGTGACGTTCAGCGAGGAGCTAAAGGCAAGAAGTAGATTGATTCTTGTGCCGGTCTCCTCAACTCGATTTATACCCGGAGTTAAAGCCAGCTCTGCAACGGAATCATCATTCGTTCAGCCGTGAGCGGGATGTAAAGCGAGCGCGTGACATCTTGTCGTATGCCACAGGACTGCGTATTTTAACGTCTCAATCCAAGTTTTAATAAAATTACATGTAAAGATACAGTTTACCTATTCAAATTGGAAGCTCACAAGATATGAAAAAAAGAAGTTTTTAATAATATATTTCAGTTGAAATAAATAAATGTTTTGCATTTGCACCTATAAATTCGAAGTTAATAATAAATTCGAATTTCTGGACGCATAAATTTAATAACAAATAGTGTACTAAAAACAAATCTGTGAAAAGTTTCAAAGTATATTGATTGCTGTACTAAAATACTAAGACTGCCCAATAAAAGATTTGAAGAATATTTCAAATATTTGTTAGGATTCATAAACGAATATTGATGATTAAATCCTTAATCAAATGTGTAATCTTTGGAAATTATATTCTTAAAAATATAAGTTAAAAAATTACATAAATATTACCATTTTATTATGCTTCTTAAACTAATTATATAATATTTAGGGATTCTCAGTGGTGTTATATTTATAGGTTAGGTGAAAACGAATCATATCATTACCACAATCTTGTACCTCTGAATTATATCTACTTAATTTTACCCCAGTTACAAAAACAACATAAAATTATAATATACTGTTATTAGAATATCGCAATTTAATATCAAAAGGTATTATTATATGTGTTCGGATGTACTAATACATATCGAATTTTATAATCGATATTATACACTTCTGGTAACAAGCCTCCATATAAATGCATTACTCGCCATATTAAAATTGCAGCAGTTATTGCATTCTTTAATAACATTTATTTTGCATTATAAAACAAAAAATCGATTGCATTAGCTAATATTTGGTGGGGTTAAACGTAGGGTTGTTCGAAACGTGTCTGTCACCTGAAGTCGAAGTCTCCAGAGTCGGAGCCGTGGTAGGTTTAGCAGCAACGCGAATTCCCCCGCTTCTGGCGATCATTAATCAACTCCTCTGTCGCCGTTGGATCGCTAACTCCATTCGTCCTGCTCACGTTTGTCGGCAGCCGAAAAAGCTAGCACAAATTTACAATTTATTTAAGGGCTTTTCAATCGAATCAAATGGACTTGCACTCCCGATATTATTCGTGGTCGAGGAGTTAACCACTCTTCGATTTTATCACGTGATCGTACTACAACTCTAGTTGCAAATGTAATTTTTACGAAACTTGTATAATGTTCCAAAAAGATTCTCCTTTTAGGAATATTAACGTGTTCATTTAATTTTGTAACAATCCCTGTTTTTAGAAATATTTAAAAGAATAATTATCGAAGAAAATATATATACTTTTAATAAATTGTAATAGTTTGATTACAAAAAAATTAATTATCAAATTTTTTGTTTCTCAATTTGATTTCAGTTGATATAGTAATGCTTTCATTTTTTCAAGTCAAACAACTGAAATTTTATTATCTATCAAGCACATTATAATTACAGGATAGAAATTTTGTACTTAATTAATTACTTCGTGAAACATTGCTAAACTGAGGGTAAAACGGTCACTCAACACGCAGGAATCTAATTCGTTTATAATTAATCGAAACTTAATTTTGCAACATGCAAGAGCTATAAGGTAAATTGTGCAAAGACGGACTTTGCAACTGGTCTAGTATAGCGTGTACAAAATTTTGTTTTGTCATCCACTTCTCAGGAATGTTTCTAATTAAATTCGAGAATATTTAATAAAATGTGAAAGTTTAATATACTATGAAGCATCATCAGAAAAACGAATTTTGACGAAACTTTTAACTCTTTGTTACAAAATATGTTTCATCAATACTATTTTAATGAAATTTTGATACGTTTTGTAAGTAATTTTTTAATTCTGTAAAGTAAAAAGCAAAAGAAAAACTATCACGCCCTCTGGTATTATTATACACACCCTGAGTTATTTTTTAGGAGGTAGATTTTGAATATTCATCGGGATTTTTAGTCTCGTATACGTAGCAAAAATAGCTCGCTTAGAGAGAAAAAAAGAGAGAGAGAGAGAGAGAGAGTTTATCGCGACAGAAAATTAAAATAATAAAGAAAAATCGAGAAAGGGACGTTGTAGTGTAACGAGATTAATTAAACCACTCGTAAGCCCTTTGCCTGTCCACGATTATTCGTTCCATCAATGCAGCCGTCTTTTCTTCGTTTCGTATTTTCTTTATCTCAGCTTCTGTCGTTTAACGGGAACCAGCTTCTTCAATTCTGCGCTGCTACTTTTAAAAGCATTTAATATTTAACTCGCGCTTATTTGAGAATCTGAGCTCCGACCTTCGAGGAAAAGCGATTCGGCGCTGAGGGAATGTCTGATCTGCATGCTGTACCGCACTTCCTAACGTCGTCCTTAACGAGTCAACGACTACTTGCTCGTCACCTTGTGCCCTTCGTTTCAACGAGTGCCGCCTGTATTTTGCATTTTGATCAGCCAGCTCCTTGGGTTATACGACTTAAGCCAATCTCGCGCGCCTATTTTCAAATCTTCGCGCAAATGAATTCTCTTTGTCCCGAATACCTCCAAAGATCAAATGCGAAAGCCGGTGATTATTATTTATGGGGAATGAGGCAGCGTCCCGCAATAAACATTTTAGGACCGCGATGACCGATTTATGTTTATTTTGTCAAATTTAAAGCCGGAGTTCTAACGAAGCTGATTTGGCGTTTCAAATTTTTATAATAGAGAGGAATAAAAATTGGATTATAAAATATTGCATCACATGCTTCGTTATTTATCTTCTTTAGTTATATCGAATATCAATAGAAATAAGCAAGGGAGAGAAAATCATTAACATGTTGATGTTTGGTCAACAGTAATAGCGCTTTTTTCAACGAATGGCATGAATTTGCATAAAAATCTAATTACGTTGTTCACATCAAAATGCATATAGGCTTCGGTTTAATTATTGACACGTAACGGACAATATATTTATGTATTTGTTATCAATTTTTTTAAGACGGCGTTTTTACACGTGTCAATCTTACATGTTACATACATACATAAATGTTACAATTCTTTTTATATGCTGTCTATATTATACGATATAGATTTTACATATAAGCATATATATTTTTATTGGCCATGATCTTAAATTTAAAATAGTTATAATTGGCCAGTTTTTGAAAAAAATACAATTTAATCAGTCTGAAACGACGCAAAAATCTCTCAGCATATCGACTGCCACATAATCTTTAAAATCTGTGAAAGATGAAGAAAAAGTAATAAAAATATGAGTGCTTTTTAGAAAAATTCTGTTAGAATTCTCGAACATTTGTATGGAGCGTTTTGAAAAGCAATACAAATATATCCACTTTTACATGCCATATAAAAAGTACTTTGACCCAAAATATGTTATACTTTTCTTCCTCAATGATTCCTCCGGTAAAAGCTTGTCAACTCAGTATTTTCAAAAGATTCAATCGCCATTAAAACACATAAATAAACGCAATCGTGCAACTTTGCAAAACTTAAATCAAAAGTTACGAATTACGAAAAAGACGATGGATGGTAATCACCGTGGTCTCCAAAACCTCCAAAAATATGCCGATCGCAATCGTGATCGGATGTAATAGCGCAGTAGTATCACCAGTGGTTTATTTTCATTGTTTTCACTTCAACTCGCGATAAAGTATGATCATCGGCACTAAATCCTACGGTTTACGAACGGCCAAAGATTAGACAAGAAAATAGGGGAACGTAATCAGACGCGTTCGACGAAAACGCAAATCTTTCAACGGAGATAAGCGTAATGATTCAAAGTTAACGACGCAACGAGTTTCATTTTGCCTCGCATAAAACCGTTTCTCATTCCGTTATACATTCCTCCCTTTTGACCGTTCTTGTCTCAGTTTCTCTATCACGCAAAAGTGTAACTCTTAACTGAAGTATGTCGAAGGAAACTTAACAAGAGCTAAAGAAAGTCTGGGCACTTCAGATTCAAAGACGCAAGTGTCGCATTTTCATTAACGCTTCGGTGCCGTACTTTTGACGAGTAAAAAGATTACACGCTTTATATTCCTTTCGATGAACCGTAACAAATGTTGAATTTCCATCGATTCGTTATTAAACTTCGTTGCGACTTCTCGTGAAAGAAAAAACAAAAATTGCAGCGAAGAAAATAAACAAACTGCAGAGACATCGCGAAAACTGGGGACGCGATTCAAATTATCGGCAGCGAAGTTTTCAAACCAGTAAGCAAGGGTTCGTACTGCTAAGTCTCCCAGCATCCGAATAACTAATAAAAAACAACTATGCAGAAATACGTTTGATAACGCTCACACAATACGCTTTAAATTATGCCATCAATCAAGCGCATAATAAGTTGTTGATCAAATCACCGACCGTTTATGTAGCTAATTGAAATTGTAATTGAATTTAAATTCAAACCGCGAAAGAATAAGCATACTTGTTGCAAAAATATGAGATTTACGCAAAAAGTGCGCATCCGAGCTGTCACTCATTTAATACTCGCAGCTTACAGTGCAATTGTAACAGCGCATTTCAAGTGCAATTTTTTAATTATTCCATCAGTCAGTTACGATCTAAGCCTGGGAATTTTGTTAACGATTGTTTTAAACGCCGCGTCGAATTTCATTTCGAACATTAACCATTTTTTGCGCGTTAACGATAAAAATCTCCTCTCCGCAAACACAATTCCAGTATCAATACGCGAAATAATTAACTACTTTTGCTATTGCGTGGATAATTTCGACTTCGCTCGGCTGCTACTAAATTATTAATCGCGCATGGAACGTAATTATCATTGAATGTATTAATTACCCGATGTTACATCGTGCCGACGATTCACAATGTAAATATCTTTTTATTAATATCGGCAATGGATCAGGAAGTCTTTCTGTGAATAATGTATTGGAGGCGCATAAAGGTGCATATTACGTTTGTTAAAATTAAACAACTACGGTCATTATCATTGGGAAATTACTGCTACGAAACTTTTCTCTCTTTGCACTTGTGCTTTTTCGTCCAGGCCGTTTCTTAGCAAGCCTTACGCCTTCATAAATTTTCCATGAAGCTACGGTCGAGCGAAGCACGAATGTTTCACCTTTTATTGTAACTTGACGGCATAAACTCCTACACTATTTACTGCACGTTACTGGATTTGGAGCAAAGAGGGAAACACACTCGATATAATCATACAAAACTGTTTGTGCATGTTAAAAGCTTATTCCCTTTTTTTCTTCTCTCGTTCGATGTATTTTTGTTAAATCGTCTTCGAATATCATTAAATTTATTGTACTGAATCAAGTCATAATTTTTGCCAAATGAATTAATCAACACTAAGAAATCCTGGGTAATTAATCAATTCAAATTTATTTTAAAAATATTATTTAATTAAGATATAGTGAGATAGAAATATTTTTAAAAAGGAGATGATGTTGTTCGGATAAATTTAATATTTACATGGATAAATGAAATTTCTTAACTTTGCAAACGTAAGAAAGTTTGTAATAAATTTGCAGTATTTTTAAAACATTGAAATAGGTATTTGAAATATATTCTGGAATTAAAATTTTAATCTGCGGAGCAAACCATAATTGTTATTATTGGATTTTAATTTGTTGAATTTATGGAACTTTCCCATTAATGTTATATTTAGTTACCTTAAGTAAAGGTCTTGCAATAGTAGTATTTTTTTATATTCATGTTTGTAATAAAACATTAAAATACAACAAGCTTTTAACTGACGAAGATTTTACTTAATAAAGTAAGAAATAGTAATATTTATAAATATTATACTTAAATGCTGATACCCGAGTGAAAAAAGAACAATGACATTGTCAGACCAATGCTAGCTCGATGCCATTCTAAAAAGTATGAAAAAATCCAAATAACATGGCATAGGACTGGCAGAGGACTGGCAGAGGCCTGGAAACAGCATGGTATATGGCTGGGTCTTGTCCGCGATCCAGCCCCATGCCATGCTGTTCTTTTCCACTATAAGGTACTTGTTACTTCAATAATTTTGCATATAAAACATAAATCATATTTATATTTATAGATATTTATATATATTTTTTTATATTTATTTATGTATAATTTTAAAAACAATAATTTATTATATTCCATAATGTTGTAATATAATTTAATTTAAAATTTCTCATTAACTTTTTAATAAATATAATAATATATTTAAAGCATTTATTTCTTTTAATTTATATATATTTATCTCAAAATATTTCTCTCATATTTAATTGTCTGTAGTATTAATACATTATATATATATACATAATAATTATAGTAAGTTTCCACAGTTGTAGACTTTATACCCTTAATATTCTATAATAAAACGGTATAAAAAAGAATTCGATTCTTTTATTTCAATAGTCATATATTTTTAACTTTTTGTCATCTAATTATACATTTTTAATTTATGATATATGTATTGCAATTATAATATGTTTTTTTAACTTGGCAAATAAATAAATCTTTATAATCATTTTATAAAAAAATATGAACTAAATATATTCGACAAATTTTCTGATACATGATTTGAAATTTAAGAATCATCAATTATATTATTATATATTAATGTTAAATATTATAAAATAACCATTTTATTTTAATCTTACATTAAAATAATATTTTTATTATTTTATAAGCGAGTATAGAAGTTTCAAGTATATTACTGTAATTATGTTATAGTTATAGTTATAAGTCTATAAATTCTATACGAATTAATTTTTTCAATTCAAAAATCAATACTCATGTAAACTTTATTGATCAATACAGCCAAAACCTAGTGATCAAAAAGATAAATAAATAAATTTGAAAACGTTTTCAGAGATATCAATTATTCCGACGAAGAATTTCGGTTGAAATAAAATAAAAATAAACGACCATCGCGCCCTTATCCATAGCATTTTATCGATATAAACCTTCATCAAAATAAGAACACGTACGCCCGTTCAGGCAATTCTTCAAACCGAATGTTCTCATAAACGCGTTTGGCGACCGCGGGTCTTGTTTGTAGACGGGCAGAAGTCGGTCGACCAAAAAGTTGTCGCACAGACGTAGGTTTGATTAATTTGGCTCCGTAATTAGCAACCAAAACCGAGTAACCGACGCGGGATTGGACATCCGCGACGCGATCACGATTGCGTCCGAAATCGCGCTCCAATTTTGAAAGGCAATTGATCCGTCGACGATGGAGAAACGCTTCGCTCAATTAAACTTCGCAAATATTATGCTGAAACTGTTGACTGGTGGATATCGCGCCAGAAAATCCACTTGCGCCGATAGCCACCTTTACCCTCGGCGAATAATTTCCGCATCCCTCTACGATCGATATTCGTAATTCATCATTTGTATGCAACGCGACGAAGAACCATGAGGCTCTCTTGTCTATCGTAGCACTGGTGTTATTTCGGCTTGCGATGCGCAAAGAGTAAGAATTTTTCTCCCAACATTGTTCTGCTTTTTTCCGCGTAAAAAGTCATCACAACAACTCGCTTAAAATGATCTCGCGATTTTTTGTTACGTCTTTCAACGAAATATAAAATTTCACCTTTTTTTATCCATAATTGCATACATAATTAGAACATTTTTATATTCTTCCTTCTTTAAATATAAATGTAACTAAATTTAAATAATATAATTGTGAATGTTTTCTGAGAATTTAGTAAATATTTATTATTAATATCATTATTTTTGTAATAGAGATGAATTTGGTGCAAATTAATTGGGGCTTTGCACAACAGGTATTATTCATTAGTTACGATGTTTCCAACAAAGTATTTTTGCAATAATCATTGCCCGTGCTTTGTTAATTTCTTCATTTTAAGCTCAAACTAATATTTATAAATACAAATATTGTTGTTGGTATTTTTGTTTCAGTTGAATAAACATACTTTAATGTAACCTTCTATAAGTAGATTTGTATCATTAAATGCGTATTTAATGTTGCTAATTAGAATGACATAATAGGATTAAAATCGCATAATTATAATAGCGTTAAATTAGTAAACAAACCCTGACAAATCCGGAATGTGATTGTAGATAACTTGCTATTTGAACCATTATTTCCACGTTATTTAAGTAAAGTATGACCCAAATTTCACTTTTGAAGGGCAAGGGTCATGTCGCATGTTTGTCCTTTGCTTTTCAAAATGTGATAGGGAAAATATTTTATATTCAACAAAAGTTTTCATTAAAGAAATAATATCTCATCACACACACACACAATTATAAAAAAACATTTGTTCTATGTATATGAATCTAGAGAAAATTTACATAATTCCTATATTACTAATAATACGAAGGACAAAATATAAAATATATAAAATGCATTAAATTTACTTTAAATTCCTATAAATTATGTCTTTTTCTAATTAGTTCATTATTTTCTTTCGAATTAATTATTATATTATATCTCCACATTGATAACAACATTTTTATTTATAAACAAGTACATGTGTTGCAATATAGGTTCCCAACCTATTGCAACTATCTTTGAGATAAATAAAAAGAAAATTGTATTTCTCGATTTCCACTGTGCTCAAAACTGCTTCTAAAAACCTTTTGAAAATATTCGCAACATAACCCCTATTTTATTGGAAACATAACAAAATAAATATCAACAATATATTTTTACTTTTCTGTGCAAAGCTTTTCTTAACTTGTCATAAATTCACTTTACATTACTAAGAATTTTTTCTATAAATAAATAACATATCTCAACAAAAAAAAGTCACAAAACCATTTTCAGTTGAAGCAGAAATTGCGCCAACGTGGAAATGAAACTTTTTTCACGATGTCCCTTAAATCCAAAATTGTCGCGTTCGCGGCCGAATAAACTACCGGCAGTTGGGCAAAGTAGGTCCGTTTAGGTCTAAGCGGACGTCATCAAGCACGGCTGTCGTCTCAATTTATGCGCTTACTTATGCCGCATGTGTCACAACCAGGAACGACCGGATTTGGAGCGTGCGACGCGAGACCGATGAAGTCCGCTCATTTTATCATGATTGTTCAGCTTTTTAATTTGATGCATGCATTACGGCGATGATGAAATGGCGGCATAAACGAGCTCTTTTATTTAAGTGGCTGACAAAGACATCGGTTAATACGGTGTTTATCTGTTGGGCGCTATTGCAGTTCATTATTAATGGAGTTGTCGGGTGTCCGAGCAAAGCTTCTGTAAATTTGATTCATTTCCATTCTGCTGCAATATTTATTGATCCCGTCCGCTTCCTGCTTTTAATGACCCTTGTGATCATTTATAGTCCATTACGCAAAGTGAAATGATGATTATTGAATTTAGGCCGACAAGCGTTCTTAACTCGGGACTCTAATATGCGCGGCGCGTTATTTTGACAGTTGACAATTTCTGTCAGAATAATGGCAATGTCGACCAGAATATCTTTGCGTGGTGAGAGAGCATAAGGGCCTGGAATGATTCAGCAATTTCACTAAGGTGTGTTGATGTCCGCAATCAACTTTGGATTTGAATGTTGTTTCCAGACAAAAAATGCCAATTTTGACTTGACGATCTAAATGGCGTGCTTCAGACGTTGAACAAATCTATTATTTTGAAATCTATGTAATTAAGAGACGTAGGATCAACATCGGCCCAACGTTGAAAATTGACAATAAACTAACAAAACTTTGTTTTGATTTGTTTGTTGATTTATTCCTCAGGCGATTCTTGTTCTTGTAGTAACAAATTCTGTGTGTGGGTTCATAATAATTCCAAATGGTTGAGTATTACAGTGTGTGTAACTTTAAATGTGTGTGAATAGTTCCTTTTTATTTATGTTTATTAAATAGTGGTCACATTTTTTGTTAATTGCGTTCCTGGGAAATTAAATTAACATACAAATAAATTTTTATCGTAAAGAAATATTAAATTTATTAATGCATTAAATATAAATCATATATAGGAGGTAGAAGACTAATGATTTTCACATAGAGAGTAAATGAGTATTTTTGTTTTTTTATCATACAAATATTGAAGTTTGATACATATTCTTTTGATTATAATATGAATTAGTGTCTACAATGGACAAATATTGGTTGATAAAAAAGCATATCACACACATGATGTGAATATTTTACGCAATAATAAATCAAAATGTATTTTAATTTTCAAAACAAAATTCTCAAGAAACATTATACAGGTTTATTAGAAACAACATTTTTAGAATGATAAACTTTATTTTGACGCATGTCTCATTATTGTGCTATAAGTTTTATAATAGTTTAGTTATTTAATGAAAGAATGATGAACTATGGTTGGAAAACAAATAATGTAGCAGGACGAATCGCAGACCTGGCAGAACGAAAATAATTTTATTCTCCGTACATATGAGTGATATGTTTGCGCTAGAGCAAATCAAATTTCAAACTTCCTTGAATTTCATGCGTAATGTTATTTTTCTTTACAAAAAAAGTTTTCGCCCTTTAACGAAATTCGCGAAACACAAATAACGCACGAAAGAGGATGAAATTACTTTCGACAAAGGAAGCGCTATTGAAAATTGTAAACGCGGTTTAAATGAAATACAAATGCAACAACGTTTGATTCCGAAATTCATAAATAGCACGCTTCCTCTATCGCTTAAAATAAGTACGACAGAATAGCGATTTTGGCGTTTCGGCGCCGGTATTTATAAACAATTTTTGAAATAATCATTTATGGAGAATCGACTGAAAGTTCACAGTCCTTTGACATGGAAGGTCTATTTTTGAACATACGGGGAGGCGGTTACTTCGTCATCCAGGATACACAAACTCTCGCCGCTCAATTTGTATGTTAATTCATGAGTGTTTGCCGGGCAGCAGTACGCTTAATAATGTCATGTTTATTCAGCGATGATATCGCCTTGGGTGGCGAATCATGTGGTGCACTCGCGACGCTGTCAATGGCTACTCGCGTTTTTTCTTCTTAAATATCGGGGTAATTAAGTTTATGCAAAAAAATTCCGCACGAAATTCTGCGCCAAGTATTTTCACTGTTGATGAATCAATTTGAATACACGTCAATTTCTTCTGCGGATTATCTTTCACTTCAAACGGAGGTATTATGAAAACTGTTTTACGATTTTGCGACAACTTTCATTAGCGAACTCGGAAAAGATGAAGGGATTTTACGGAATTGCTGTAAAATAACGCGACACTGACAAACGTAGCCGCGGAAAAATTTACCCCATTTAATAAATATGCATCAAGTTCTTTTGATTTAAATGAACTAAAACATTGTTAATTCCACTGTTCATATCGGATAGTTAATTTACGTCTGCTTAAAAATTATTTTAATTACCCAGTTATATTTAAACATTGAAATAATAGAGTATATTCAAATTGTTATAAAAGCATTCTTGTGATTTCATCGCGAATCGTACGTAAAGGCAATTATATTTTATCTCTGGGGGAAAAATTAATTTATAACTGAAAAACATTTGTTAATGGAATGTAACTGTAGCGCAGCGAATTATTTAAATTTTTCCGTCGCTTTCGAGAACGAAAGAAATGCTTTTATACTTTTAAAGACCATGATTCCTTTCAATTGAAAATTACTAGATTCATTTCTTTCAGTCGAAAGAGTTAATCAAATAATTCTAGTCCGGAGAAAGACAAAAAGAGACAAAGAGAGCTATTGTACACATTATATCAGTCATTATATAATACAATTTTTATATAGATGGTATATGATAATACACAGGTAATATAACAAAATAACAGCGTGTAATTAATTCAAAACGATAAAGGAATTCGCAATTGTATGAACTTTACCGTAATTAGAACATACAGTTACATTGTGAAATTGCAAATGTTATAATACACAACATGCGAACGTATATCGTTTTGTTTCGTGTTGAATTAAGATGTATTAAAAAACTCGATTGCTCAAATTGACACTATTATTGTGAGTAAGTATAATCAATTTCGTTATCTATATATAGTATAATTCGGGATCTTTTCAAGTTCTACAAATTACATATTAAATTTACATAACATTTAATTACAATATCAACTTTGCAAAACTAATATTTTTGAATCAATAAAAAACTAATTAGACAAAAGAAATTGAAGTCTGAAAGTATGAATTTAAAAGATAATAAAACTTTTTCAAATACAATTCAAATCGCTAGTCATAAAACTTGGACAAAAAATAAAAAATTTCACTTCACAAATATTCTTAGTCTTATCTAATTTTTATTGAAATATGTTTTTCTAATTACATTAAGTTAGGAGAAATTCTTTTATGTTTATAGAATCGTGTAACAATAAAATGAAAGAATATTCTACTTCGCGATTACTATCAATCTTTTCATGGCCATTCTTCTAACCCATTTCATTATACATAACAACCTATTGTTTAGTTTACTTCAGTCCGAATAATATACTATTCATGACAATATTTCATATGCGGCGTCTCAAAGCAACACAATCTCGGAACGTCGATAATTAGACGATATAATGAGAATATCAAAGTGCGGTTTCAAAGCTGAATAATGTTTCGAATAGCATACGATCTAACCCTTAATCGACGAAATATATCAGAGGCCTTTTTACGATTGAGTGTAAACCCTCCGCATCTCGAACGCAACCAGTGAATATCTGGCGCATCAGTACTGCCAATCTACTTTGCCCGCGGCTATCAAAGCAACGCGGTCCCCTCGCTACGTTCGCAAGGGTGGCATGTATTCGAGCGAGTAAAATGACCCAACTGGTGCAACGGGGTCTGGAATTCCGAGTCAGGTCGATGCACCCTATCCCGCTTGCCCGAACCCTTGCACACGATTCAACCATATATTCGCTTCATCCTCGCACCAAGATCACTTTTGTTCTGACGCCGTCATCCGTCCAAATCGCGTGGACTTCAAATCACGACGAAATTCATCCTGGACGATTCTCTATCCAAATTTTCTTGTTCCTTTCACTTCTCAAGAAATTTCAATCGTACAGCTATCTTGATTCTTTTGAATTTCGTTTTTTTCATCAAATAAAATGTACGCTTTCCAAAATTACTTTTACTTTGTAAAATATTACGCTTTGTAACGTTTTGTTGCATGGAAAACGATCTTCTTTTAATTTGTCAATTATGAAGTGCTTCTTCATTTTTTTAGTCAAATTGCTAGATAATACATGCAATTTTATTTGTCATTTCTTCATATATCTGCATAATATGTATTAAAGCACGTTAAAGCATGTTATATAGGTTGTGTACATATTCTCAAATACATTTTATAAGAAAGATAAATGAGAATGATAGATTGAATTTATTTATTGAACATATTTAATATTTGATGTAAGTCAATGTTTGCATTATGATCGAATTTATAAAAATGGTACAAACACTTTTCATTACTATTTGCATATTTATTGAATTTGTATTTATTTGTGAATTTGATATCACCGAATGACGTTTTCATCGTATTTTTAAGCGACATCATTTTAAATTTGACGATGATTTGGGTTTTTAATGAAGTGACAAGCAATGGCCACGTCGAATCGATATCACAAGTTTCGCAATCCGGTCGATCGGTTTGACACTAACGAGCGAGAACCGCCCTAGCGACAATCGACCGTGAAATGGAACGCTGCTGACTCTTCTCCGCGTAACAAGACACCCCGATCCGTTCCACAGTCATAAAATTTCAGCGCAATATACATTTAAAAATGCGAGGGATTCGAGTTCCGAGCGTGCAGAACTATCAAATGTACAGCGAAAAAAAAGTATCAAAATCATGCAGCACGAGCAACGAAATACCACAAATTCACTAAAATAACTTTTGGTTCGATTTTGTTAAGTAACATGAGTCTTTCATTCTGGCAAAAATGCAAATACAAAAAGGCATTCCTAAAATCACGCGTTTCAGTTTAAAATGAATCAGTTTTTATACAGATTCAGCGAACGACACTTTCACTGTCACTATCTTTCTTGCACAGTGTTTGATATTTTGCTGACTTCTTATCATTCGTTTAAATTTGAAGGACCATTATGTCAGTTCGCACATTGTAATATTGGTCTAGAAATTTTTGCTGTAATATCACTAAATATTTATAAAATTTTTTCATTTTGAATATTGAAAACGTGGTTACTACAATTTCAGCTGTTCAAAAAGTCTATGAATATTTGCTTGATATAAAATAGGTGAAAATATTTATGAAATTCTAAAGAAAATAGTATATTATATTGTCTGAACTGAAAATACGTAAGAAAATAATTTTAATTTATCTTATTCAAGCATATTTTTAATTGCAAGTATACTCGCAAATAAAGAGAACAGCAAACAAGAGAAGTAATATTGTACAAATATTTTTCTCTAAATTGCTACTTCAAATTAGCGTCCTTATTTTTATCCTCAACCATTCTCAAAGTAGTCTAATGTTAATCTAATTTAACTCGTGAGTTGAAGCAATTTTCTATCAGAAGTCCCTAGTGGAGTATGTCGAACATCTGAATGGAAAGTTATATGAAATTCCTAGCGACAAAAGTAAAATCGTGGCGGGTTAGCATTGGCATATTTCTTCGGAGCAGAATGTCTCGTTCGATACAACACTCGCACAATATTTTCGAGGCTCCGTCCGAGGGATAGTAAAGCACCCTGATAAGATATCCGAAAAATGCATGACGCGAAGGCATCTTGATTCTCGTGCTCAAAAATGATATCGAAATAAAAAGCTGCAGTAATAAAATCAAACTTTAGGAGAAACTTTTTCATACCCGTTCGTCGCGCGTAACAGTATGTATGCAGGGCACGTAGATCGAGTGGTTGTATAAAGCCAGGCCGTGGAAGAGGATACGCAATCAACCTCGAGTAAGCGAGTTAATTTAAGCCGAGTGTGCATACTCGCCGCGAAACGTGGTATGATGTTGGTTCATAGGCGAAGGAAGTTGAATCTGTCGGTAGTTGTAACCACTCGATGCCAGTGCTCGACGCTGTTGTGCCGCGGCTCGGGCGTGCTTCGAAATTACCTGCGTCCCGCTCTCCGTACTGCCGCGGTAACTAACAGTGTCTATATAATGATACTTTCTCCCACCATGTGTAAAATGACATCTCTTGAAATCCGCCTCGCTTTCCTGCCAAAGTCATTCCTAACTAGATTCAAATCTCGCCGAACGTTTCCAACAAGCATTCGCAAAACTTGACTGCAAAGCTCGATGCACTCAATAAGGCGGTGATTAATTGGATGAAATGCACAAGTTGCAATAACTAGTGGCGAAACGAATAGAAGGAATCCCAACAACCAACCGGGAGTCTCGGTTCCACCATTATTCTCCGCTCTCCTAGATTGATATAAATTTCATATTTTCGTTCTTAAAAGGTATATGATGTAATTTATGTCTAAACTTGAATTGTCTCGGACTATTTTCCCGTATTTTTTGCTTAATTAATATTTCCAAGTACGTCCCAACGAAAGTACATCTTGTCGGAATTCGCAAGGAATATCGTCTTATTATCGAATACATCTTTTTGCTTTTATATAATTATATTTTAATATTAGCAAAATTTCGCTGCAACGTTCACAATAATTTGGTTATCATCACTTGTGCCCCTCCCATACCTCTCCTTCTTTCTTTCCTTCTACTTAGTTCTTATTGCACACCAGCTTAAATGTGATTTTCGTTTTTGCTGTACCCGCAAGTGATTGAATTCAGCTAAATGCGCATAATGATAAAGATACAAACATACGAGAAACTCTCATTCTTGAACCCGCTCCCGAATGGCCTGCCAAACTAACAACTTTGTCTATCTGATATTCCAAACACTCCGCGCCCAACTACAAATTTACTTTACAACCGCCAATAGAAGGCAATAACTATTTCGCTACCTCCCACCGCAGTCATGTATCCAGAATATGCAACCCCTTCATTATCCGTCGCGGTAGCTCTAATCGGAATTACAGAAGCCGCAAAACTCCAGACATACTTCTACAATGAAAACTGAAGGCTTCCTAATTTCGTTGTTAATCAGTACTCGCACATATTATTTATGTATGTTATTAAATTTATATTTTTCTAACAAATATAAACGTACTAATATTAAAACAATTTTTTGTTCCAGGTAAGTACTAATCGTATTCCTTTGGTGTGCTCAGGACATTTCTTGTGGTAAGTGAAAGATAATTATAAATGTTTGACAACGTAAACGCGGTTAAGTCACACGAGATGTATATTGACAATAATTTTCTATTCGTATAAACACGGGACATATCTTTAATTACACTCAAAACTTGAGTCCTAAGTCGACAACCTGAATTCGTGACCAGTCAAGCATTTCATCTATTACTTCGGAGCAAATCTGTTTCCTGATGTAAATGCGGAGAGAAGCGGTTCAGGAAGTACCGACGCCTCAAATTCGCTACGATCGTAAAGCCGTCGTAGAGGTGACTTCTGAATTAATGAACGGGTCAACTCTGGTGTCTCAAGTTTATCCAAGACAACAAAGTACATCGTCAAGTATGCCTCCGAAGAACAAGTAAACCTCCTCATCAGCTAAATTAGAAACTAAAAAGCGATGCATCTTAAAAGGCTTCTTGTACCGGGACCCATAAATCAGTTGCACAAAAACTACCTAAGTGTAATGTGTTAAGTTAGTTTGGATAAATGTAGGTTACTAGCTGATAAATGGATCTATATATAGGATCTCGTATTAGAACTAAATCTTCACCCCATATCAATGGAAATTCTCATCTGATTACGTAAAAGATTTTAGTAGTTCTATTAATTTTAGCTAAATGTTTATAAATTATAAAAAAGTTCTGATGACAATTTAGTCTCATAATGGGTATAAAACAACAAATTAATATATTTAAATATGTAATATACATTTAAGAATTCAATATTTATTTCTTAAAACTTCTCCATTCGTAACAATACAGAACTATTTAAATGTAATGAAATTTAGATATTTTTCCAATTCAAATTTTAAATTATTTACAATAGCAGAACTGAAATCGTATGAATTCAATAATGCTAAATTGAGATGCATTTCTAAAGGACTGTTATTAATTTTCTTTATTACCAAATATAAAGACTCAGTAATATTTGTTGAATATGAATAAATCTTAAGAAGTCCTTAACCTATATCACTATTCTTGTTAAAAATAATCAGATATTGAAAGTAAAAATAAAATGATCTCCTTCAATCAATCTTGGACATCAAATTTAAATTCGCCTTGGATTTCCAATCTACAGTAATGAACCGGTACGACCTACGTCAGGCGTAGGGTTATAAATATAAACAGGTGCGACCAAAATGACGCTAAACCTAAGCCACGCTATCGACCGAATGTGTCGTAAAATGTCTGCTGATCTTCGTCTTTTCAGCTTCGTCTAGATTGAAACTGGAGTTTACACAGGCTGCGCGCAATTCCATTATCGTTCGACGGCGCCAAATACCTTTCTACGAAGTAAATGCCGAGAAGCCGCGAAAGAGCCACGGTTAACATAATTCCCGAGACTTTAATGGTTATGGTAGTGTCAGGTCGGGGGTTGCGGGGTCGCCGAGCTGTGGAATTGAATGCAAAACAGCGTTGCGTACGCGACACAGCGCCACGGATATCAGCCTACCAGCGAAACCAAGTAGCAGACCTCGCAGAAACTATTACGAGCTTTGGAATATGGGGTGTGATTATTAAGTGAGAGCAGCGGCAGACGATTATGCGCTCCTTGCGATAATAGCTGCATAAATGGGCTTCATTAAGACTGCCGTCGTTGCCTCTCCCAGCATCTTCTTCCTTTCCCCCATCTGGACTACTATTTTGGAAATTCTGGCACCGCAGACATACCTATCGAACTTGGATTTGCCAAACGCCCCAACTATTTCTGGGCGAATATTGCAAGCACGCTTCGTTCGCTCCGTTACTAATCAAATTAGTCTTACGATGTTTATGAACGTGATGCTTACAACATGTTATCCCTTTTACTTCCCTATTAATTTATTCATCATGTTTAACGATCACCTTTTCATTCCAGCTAATTCAATTTTCGGGTTCGTTTTAATGATGCGTGATACAGCCCCGCTAGTTCTAACTTTCGCGTTAATTTTTTAGTACTCTAATATGATGTACTCGGATTGAATGTCATATAAAGATACATGGCCAAATGGTCGAGATTGGGTTATCAAAACGTCGTACATTTTGATATCACATTAGGTTGTAGAAGTCACGCAAGCAGTTTCAAAAATAGTTAAGTGAATCCTAATATACCTTGAATATAACTTAACCTAATTAATTTTTCCTCAACTTAATCAAGAATACACAAATATGAGTATCTCGAAAACGTAAAAAACAGAAATTATTTTTATTTATTATTCTTTTCATTTATATTCTTCATACTAATATTGACAAAATTATATTTCGGCATTCATTTACAAATATATTGAATAAGTATTTTTGAAATTTATGTATTTTTGATGAAATATAATTGTTTATGTTCAAACTAATTATAATGGGAAAATAATTTTTATTCACTAAATAGACTCGCAACAAAACATTACTAAGTTACAATTAGTTTAAGAATATATAAAGATTGTAATAATATCAGCTGAACGCAAATCATAAAATGATTAAAAAAGATTCCATCAATTCTTATTTCATTTCTTTATTCATCAATTCTCTCGCTTTTTTCTTATCAGGATTGATCAAAATTGCAGGTGATAAGATCAATCTTAATAAAAATTCAAACAAATTTTTTACTTAATATACAAAAAAAGATACTTTGATCCGAGTGTTCGTTTAATAAAGAGATTATCACAATCACAATTTTACATTATATAAAATCTACCTAAACAAAAAAAGTAAGTTATCCTATTTAATGTTAATATCTTCAGCAATTTAATAATCGAAATAAATCATAGTATTTAAAATTAACATCCTGTGAACTTGAGATGTTCTTCAAATAAAGTGGAAGACGAAACAATTTTATTCAGAAATTGTTTTCTACTGAATTCCTTGTTGTTATTTACTTCGCAAGGTGCAAAAGCTCGCACTATGAAATTTGTAGGATAGGGCGAAATATAACAATTCTACGTTTCCGTTTCTCTTTGAAACATTATAACTCGATAATATTTCAAAAATGGAATCAATTTAAACTGAGACATGTTGAACAACAATTTCCTTACTCGTAAAGCTAAATGGCTTAATTTATTTTCGTCGTCTAAGCATTGTTCAGAACTAAACTTTAATGCACAAATATTCGGTATTAAAGTGAACATCCTGTGAAGGCTCAAAATTAAGTACAATTTAATTTTCCAACGAAAGGTCTAAGGGAGATAGACATCTTGTGAGCGTGCATGCAATCTTGGTGCTCGCTTTGAAATAGCCAAACTGATAAACAATTTTATTGCCACGGAAAAAAATTCACAGTTATCAAATGACCTATTTAATACACTTGAGTTATGTGAAATACACTCCCAAGTAATCGCGTCAATGTCGAACATCGAAAATCAATTCACTGAAGAATGTAAATGTAAATGTACTGCGCAAAGCATTTGCATATTAGTATTTTACGGACCAGCATTGACATGATGAGCCATCGACAATTCACATGTGAACTCGGCACAAAGGAACGAGTGACGCGACAGGCAAAAGCGCAGGAACCTCGTACGGAAACGGCACCGCCCCGCCGTTTGTCCCGCGAGTACTTTAACGCTGCATCATTTATGCATCACATGGCCTTCGTACTTACAAAGCGATCCCTCGAGATTCAGCAGCCTTTAGCTTCTGTGCGAAGAACATGCAGTTTGGTATTACAAATGCAACCCCCTTGCACCTGCGCACCTGTTGAACTATTTCCCTGCGTTAATGTTTTTTCTTCATCCATTCCGTATAGATCAATTATCGCAATTATAAAGCATTCAAGAAATAGTTGATGCCAAGTATTTCAGACATTTTCGACAAACAAGTCTAAGAAAATTCGAATTTGATGGAAATTCGAAAAATCCATTTGCTTCTCGCAGTTCTTGCAATTGAAGTGATTCACTCGCAAAATAGAAATGAATACTCTGTATACTTTTGACATTAATTTTTTTTATTTTTTTTAACTTAATTACATAACATTTTGAGGAGTTGGTGTCGCCACGAATTATATAGTTATAACAATAAGTGTCGTTGCTAAACCCGGTTTATCGTGGCAATTATTAGGCGTATTGTAAAATTTACAATTCCGGTCACACATTGCAACGAAGTCGTACATCTTTCGAATATGCAGTCGAACATTAACTTTGTTAGGGAGATTCATTTGAATACCCCAGAACGCTGAATCTATGTAAATCGAATTTCATAATTCAGTTCGATTCAAATAAAACGAAACCCATTCGTTCATTTGTCGGCTCGCTGAAGCTACTGTTGATGCAGCAGAGTTTCGAGGGCCACTCTTCCGAAATGACTAAACTAAAGGCTGAGCCAAAAAAGTCTCGTTTACAATGAGTTCCGAAAATTCGTCCGAAATTCGCGTGACGAAACACTAGAAAAGTTTAGTCGTCTAAAATTAAATTCAGTTAAGATTAATCAGCATGATAAAAATCACTTCAATTTGTATAAATTACGCGACTGCGATTCGGCTATTTGAAATTCGCGCAATCTTTCGCATGCGGAAAAGATTGTGATCTGAAGTGCAGAGGCCAAGGCAATCGGACGGAAAAAGTTTGCGCCGTTTCTTACTAGATAATATGGTCAAGAAATTGATCAAGTTTCCTGATACTTTTCAGCGAATTATAATAAACGTCAAAGAGGAAGCGAGACTTATTTTGAAGTAAGATTTTTTCCGGTTTTCCTTCGCTTGTAACAAGCTTTAAGGAACGACTATTCCTGGCGAACTTTCATCGAACTTATTGAGGAAAGTAAGAAAGCAATTTCTTTTATTTCTATATAAGATGTTGTCAGACTTTCTTAAAGTCTTGTTATCATAGTTATAAAGAAGTTACTTTTGCTCGCGGAATAAAGTAAAATTCGTATATTTTTTTTTTCTCTCCTTGAAATTCGAACGTCATTGAATATTCAAATTTTAATTTAGCGAACATCAAATCAATCATTCAGCGAATTCTGAAACACAGTTCGAAACTTCTCCCCTTTTTGCCCCTTTTTTTTGTGTGGTAAACGATTTTTTAACCTTTTTATTTCGTTGCACAAGAAGTTCTACTCGGCTCCGCCAGCTATAGATCTTACTTGCCTACTTCGTACGTCCCTCGGAACGTCGAAGAACCTAACGGGTGATATACAGCTGAAGCCCCGCGCTTAAAACAAGTCAACGCTCATAGATTTAACTTTGTGTCAACGCCTAGCAAATTACCTGTTCCAAACATCCTTCGAGGATATTGGCTACAAGCCACAGTTATACTCCTACCGGGAACAACAGTTTACCGAATTTGTCACTTTTAAAAATATCGCTCGCAAACCCGTCCGAAAATGCGCAAACAATTAATTTTCATTTTCACGCCTTGGAAATTTATTTCCTGCTCCGCTACTCGGTTTTAAATTTACCATTTATTTTCTGTACACTTGTGTAAATTAAATCGTGGTATCATAAAATACGAAATGATATTATCAAAATGTATAATCTGAAACAATCGTCATACAAAAATTCGAAATTAAAATTTAATTTAATCTTCATTACATTCGAAATTTATAATTAAATATTTTATGAGGATGAGAGGAACTTGATCAGTCTGCCGAAGTTAGTTATTCAAAAGATAATTGTTATATATAAATCATCTTAGCATTTATTATCCCGAATAAAAGAATAAAGGATTGCAAAACGAGAGTTTGTATGCGACGTTGCACCGAGTATTCCGCTGGTTCATAACATTAAAGCTCGAACCACACGTTATTATTTAAAAGTCATGTGTGTTGGGAAAGATATTTTATTAACTTCGGAATGAAAAGCTGTATAAAACGGGTTAGCATCCCATAAAGTGGATGCGTTGGAGACACAGAATCCATTTCAACTCGTCATTCTGAATTGATATACTTACCTACGGACATATAAAGTCCCCACCCGCGGCAACAAGCGACGCACCCGGAACACAGCCAGCGAATAGGAACGAAAAGCGAGGCGAACGTGCGCGTTTATCAAATTGCAAAGCTGAATAAAAGGAAAGCTGCATGATTGAACTGTAATGATGGTTCGGCGCGGCAGTTGAGGCGAAACAATGAAAGAAGCAACAAAGAAGAACAGAGAGCGAAATGCCCAATAAGAATAAAATTACTAAACGAGCTAACGTAAAGTAAAAGAAAACAAGTAGGGATCTCCTTGCTCGCGCTTTCTATTACATAAGGCTAGACTGAAAACGCGCGCCCTCGAGTACACTGCTTACGATCCTTCTCTTATTTTTTTCACGTTCTTACGTTTATTTTATCCTCCCGTTCTTAAACGTCTCTCTCTCTCATTTTTTATTCCCATCGTACTTCTATTTATTGTTTCGTATTTCCAGCCGAATAATGACGGTGAATAACGTGACAGAAAGAAAACAAGGTCATACATGGGTATATATTTGTATGCGGACATTTTACATTTTTCTATGGTAAAATTTGTATATAAAGAGACTACTTTATCTAAATAATTTATCTTTGAAAATTTAACTATTTCGAAAGTTAAATTTATGGCAAGATCTTTTGAAATACTGACCTTTAAAGGACCTGTTAAAATTCTTAATCGATATTTGCATTCTGTGGAATAATAGTCTATTAATTTTGAACATAATAATAATAATCGTTATAATAATAACTACAAATTATATCTGTAATTGCAAAACTAATGAACTAACTGTCATTCATTCATTGTCACCATGATCATAAATATTATTAAAAATAATATATATTTTTTGTAATAATTAATTTAATTTTTTTAATCTATATTTGAAAAATAACATATTGTAAGGCAATAAACTTAGAAGACACATACATATACTTGTTACTATTAGCGTGATATCTGCAATGCGTTCTATACTCAGACAAAAATTATCTTAAAATCTAGATCATTAAATAACTAAAATTCTACACAGCAGAATTCTATCTCTCTAATTTTTAATACTATACTAAAACTATCTAATTGTTAATACTTCTTTGAGTAATATATGCCATTTCTTACTAGACCAAAAATTATATACGTACATATAAATTTTGAAATAATATATTGCTGCACAAACATCAAAATTCGGTAGGTTTGAAGTTGTGCAAGGAATATACAAGAGCTAGTGCAGCCAATTCATATGATCCTAAGTCCATTAATTTCAGTACAAATTCAACATGCTATTTTTTTAATAACTGAGGTGCAATCAATCATGCATCATTACCAACAGCTCTATTCTAAAGCCCTGTTTTCATAAGATCTACATGAAAAGAACAATACCTTGAAGCCACATTCATTATACATTGTAATCTCAAAAACAAGTTTTTTTGGTTTTCAGTACCAATAAAGTAATCAGGATCCGTATGCATAGCTTACTTTTTGTTGTCATATCCACATATGTGCACTAAAGGTTATAAAAATAGTTCCAATGTGGGCTTCATTCGATGTAGGAATTACAAACGTCAATATGTGACAATCATACAAACAAGCATATTTCAACCATGTCAAAAATGTATTTATAACTAATGATCTCATATATTAGTTGTCACCCGGACATTATAAAAATCAGAAAATCTGAAACTTAAACTTTATTTTACTTAAACTTTGACTTAATGAAACGTCATTTATCAGTACAAGGCTTATATTTGTGGAAATGTTAAAATGTTGCGGTTAGACATTAGAGAGGTGGTCTTACAACGTTGTAACGAATTATTCGAAAGCGCAGATCCCTTGCTTCGCCGCGAAGCTCCCAAAGTTTGATTCCCTGTCAAAGTTGCTAGTGAGTGCTCGGTGTGCTTAATTGAGGGGATTTGGAAGGGTGTTTGTGTAAAACGCTTTTTAAGTTTAAGGCCGACTTCCATAGCAACCTGTAGCTCCCTGTGGCGTGTCTGTTCTAACTTCAGTGGTTAGCGAATGCCCCTCGAATCTCCCTGCAACGAGCAACACTCAACTTAATGAGAAGAGAAACCCAGCCACCTATCTTACATTCGCCTATTCGCTATCGAGTCATACCGTACCCATGTATGCGCCATACTTTAATCAACATTTAGTCCTTCGAATGATGGTCGCTAGACAGTTTCGACAAGTTGCACTAATTTTATGAACTGTGAAACATCTAATTACATTTCTAAGATACAGAGACTTATTTGTTATTTCGCATTTTTGAAAGCATGATATATTAGTTAATAAGAAAATGTTCATATCCCTGTCAGTTTTTGGCAATATTTTATTTCAAACAAATAATTTTGTAAAACTCAATTAAAAAGTTAGATAATCGTTATCTAAAATTTTAAAATTTTAAAAAAATAGTTGCTCCTGCCTTACAAATGTATAAGCCCAGCTAGTTAATGTCAAAATCTTGCAACTTGATTTTTGATTTAATGGTTGATTTAATGTTAAAAAAATAAAGAAGTTCTAGATGATAGAAAAATTCGAATTAAATGTACAAACTGCATAAATAAGATTACTATATTGCTTAGCAAGCTGGCAGTAGAAGTACCAATAAAATAACTTCTTCAATTGACATTATTTCAATTTTGCAAAAGTTACATAAAACTTGCGATAAATATATTAAAAATGATTCAAAAGAAAATTATTATTTTCATAAAATAGTGAAAGTTCTATTCAAATCCTATTTAAAACAATCGCACGCGTTGAAAACATAAACAAAAACATTAGCGGACGTAACACAGTCTAGCCTGTTACCGAAGGATTCTTTGTAGTAGTTATAATGTTAACAGTTTGTGAAGTGTGTTTTTAGTGATGGTTCGCGTAGTTTTTAGTGGCTTCACCGGAATTCCGAATTGTATTGAAGAATTTCCTCATAGCGTATTAAATGAGGTAAGATTTGTTTATAACTAAAATTATCTTTTTAGAACGTTGAAGTAATTTCAATTTCGTTACCGATTTGATATTCAGTATGGTAAAAATAGATTCAAAATTTGAACATTTTTTTATCAACATTTCCTGCCGTGTATTCTAAGCAATTACATAAATAACCACTAATTTCCAAAGTTATGAGTATCTATAAGTGTAAAATTTAAAACCCTAGAAATGCTCATAGCTTTTACAATTATTTGCAAAAACGTATATTTTTTCAAATAAAAATGATATGATATGAAATTATGAATTCGGAGTTGCCCTGATATTATTTCCAGGGAGTAGGGTTCGTAACTAAGGTAGCTATAGTTATATATAGATCGAAAATATTTGACACGTATTTGGCCGATATGCAATCTATATTGGACTTCCCTAGATCTATTTAATCCACTGTCCCTATCTTTTGATTACACTCTTTACATAAGCAAATGTAGAAATAAATTTATAAATATTAAAAACTTATTTACATTAAATATATCGCATATTGAGTAAAATTATGGTAGCTATGACATATTTTATTTATCATACATATTTAAAACAAATTATTTTATAATTAAAAGTTTTACAAAACAATGTGTGGCTGCAGGTTGCTAACTAAACTCAAACTAAAATATGTATTGGGATTTTATTAAAAAAGTAGTATAGGACATTGGTACATTTATACACAAAATCCATAGTGTATATATTATAGCCTATTTGATGTTTTTGTAATTGAAAGTAAAGAGTAATTTATTATGTCTATTCATACATTGTTTTTTAATTTCTTTTATTTTGTACAAATAATTTTCAAACATTGCTACAGCGTTCGCACTGGGAATTACAGAATAATACAGAATGTAATTTATTTTGAACAATAAAATTCCTATAAAAGACACGAATATGTACAATATGTTAACATATTGTATTCGTTTGAAGATTTTCTACCTGCTTTATTTAATAAATTTTGATCGATATGAAAACGATATTAATGTTTCATAAAGCATATTTATATATAGGGATTGAAACTTGTTTAACTTGATATAAGCTCTCTCCCCAATGCTATTTTGCAACAAAAAAACTAAATATAACAATATTTTAATATATACCATGCATATATACTAATTGATTCATCGATATGATTGTTTAATAAAATCCTATACTTAATATTTTGAGCATGAAAACAAAATTTATTGATGCATACGCACAAAGACCTACTTCATTTATTTAATATTAACGTTCATAATTATTTTTGAAAATAATGCGACCATTTTCCTTCTAATCATTTTAGTCATCATCATATACAATTTTATAAACTGTATTGAAACTCCTCGCGCAATACGACAGTTATCTATCAAGCCTTATGGTGCTATATTAAAAAATAATATACGCGGTATACTTATTTCTTATAGTTGTCCAAATAATTTTGCATCGCGCATCATAAAATTTACTTATAACTTTTATCCGCTACGTAATGAATCCTACTTATACAACGTCCATAGTTTAAGTTAAAAGTATTATAAATGAAGTCCGCGAGAATATAGAAAAAAAGATTTCGTAGTATCTCAAGGCGATTTTTCGAAAAAAGTTTTGATGAAATAAGTTATAATGAAAGTCAGCTCCGACGTCCCGGTGGCAGATAACTCAAGAAAAAGTCGATTATTGTATCTCCGTCGCGGATCAGAGACTGTCATTTTCACGGTGCTAATCAAGATGCTCGATTGTTAGTCATGACGACGAACCAAATCCTTCAGCTATATCGATATTAGTAATTTCGCGTTCCCAATCCCAAAGCAGGACACGTACGGTGTTGTTCCGTAACAGAAGCTGGCACCACCGAGTCATTTTGATTAGTAATTACTCCACGTAGGATCAGGACGTAGCGCTGCCCGTGTAGTATATGGACCACTTGTTGGCAGCTCGCGCTCGTGCATAGAATCTTGAACGAGTCTGAAATTGGAAACATTTTGACACATGAAATCAACTGCAAACAAATCAAATCACCCCGACCCTTCGCTCCTTTGTGTTTAAAGAAAATAAGGACCTGACCTCACGAAACCGGGCTTGAATAAAATGAGCGTCTCATCCGGTTACGAGGACGTCGAGCGTAATTATTTTTATTTCTCTTTCCACGTCTTCTCCGTTGCGTTTGCTTCGAGTTTATCAGAAACGACGGGAGGAAATGCTTGCTACGTGCAGTTACATTCGCAAAAAAGTCAGACCGTGTTTACAAATATTTCTTGCAACAAATGCAATTCCTTTCGTTTTGGTAAATCAATTTCGCGGAGTTGTCTTTATCGTATTTCTCCGAAACACGATAAAGACACACGCTCGCATTACACGCTAAAACAAGACGCAGAACTTTTTTACACGTCCTAGTTACCCGCGAAAAATTAACTTCGTCCAGCGCTTTTCAAAGTTTGTTTAGTTTATATTATTATTTGCCATGTCCTTCATTCGAGAATTAACGTCGCCGCAAAGAAGGACAAAAGAAAAGGAGCGAGTAATATACTACAATTTTTTTCTTTTCGAATTTGCGCAGTAATATGTCCACTATATCTGGCACTTTATCAAAACCTGATAAGGCGCAATGACGCGCGTGTTAAAATTCGAACGAAGCCAATCCTTTTATGTGCCGTAACGATATGTCGATAATAATTGAAAGATACGCGATGAAAAACACGTTTGGTCACATGGCTGATTCGGTAAAGCTGAGCTCGAGTAGAACGAAAAAGCTAAATAATTCACCAGTTGTTGTATCCATTTTTTAAAGAAATTGTAAATTACTAAAGAAAAAAACCACAAATAAAAGGTTCAAGCGCGTAGAATATTGGAGTTTATAAAATAAAGAACGAATTTAAGGTTACATTTCGAATCGTTGAAATAAAATAAATGGACTGAAAATGTGAAAAAAGTGTAAATATAATATTACTGATTGAACTATATTCTTCTTCATTTCTCTCCAACATATAATATTATGATATTTTGTTACGTAATTTTTTATTGAAAATTTTGTAATTTAGTACACACTGTCAGAATATGATTGCAATTTAACTTACATTAAAAGTTACCTCTTCATTTTGTATGTTACAAATGACAAACTGCAGCTCAATAACAAATAGACGGAAATAATAATTGATTTTGTTAGTTTAAAGTCACGAAGTACTCTTAAAAAGTTTATAATCTACCGTATATTACAAAACTTGCAACAGAAATTTTTCCGAAGAAATAAGTAATCGTATTATTATTTTCTTTATTGTTATTGACTTTTTTTCATCGTTTGTTTACATAAATATTTTATTTATATTCAATTCCATAAAATCAGAAATAAAATTTCATTTAATTACACAATTTATTTTATAGCTTTCTTTTAGTATAATTAAATTATATATGTAAATATATATGCATATATTAATATATAAATATATATATATGTAAATATATATGTCATGCAAAAGCGTAACGTAACATTGAATTTTACTTTCAATAATTCCAAGTAACTAAGAAATAAATAAATAAGAAATATTTGTAACGGGAATATTTGTATTCAAATCGTTTTCAAATTGTATCATGTTCCTCATAAGAAAAATTACTTAAAGTTAAATATTTAATTGTAAATATAATTATCGCACTATGAAGAGTTATCATCTTAAAAGTGTTCAATGATTATATGAAAACTGGTTTATAAATGAATTATAATTACTTTTAATGCATTATAATGAATATATAGGCTTATGTTTATAGTAACCTTCAGTTG
>JABFPK010000002.1:22167-32319 GCA_022817445.1 Habroteleia sp. ZL-2020
GAAAATTTAAATTATATATAAATTTGGTATTAAATAGAATTACATTTGTAATAATTAAATAATAAGAAGGTGAAAAATATAAAAAAATGATTCCGGCCAGGATCGAACTGGCGACCTTCTGCGTGTAAAGCAGATGTGATAACCGCTACACCACGGAACCATATATCTATAGCTTGTTCTAATTGATTGAAAGAGTTTGGATAAACTGAAGTTATATATTCTATATATATTTATACTTCCAAATTCTGTTAAAAAGATAAGCAATTTCTACATTACTTAACAGTTTAATACATTTTACTTAATTATCATTTTATTAGGTAGACAGATATAATTTGTTCCATCTCTTTTCTACCTAAGGTATAGCATACGATGGTCCTTGTCGCTGGCGTCAAATGTATGCCACGCTAGAATATTCAAAGGTTAAGACAAAGAAATCAGATAATTATTCTGAATTCTTTGGTTAGGAGTTATAAATGAAATTACTATTGAAGTATCTTGTAAATTAATATGCAAAAATGAATTTCAAATATTAAATAATACATAAAAAAAGACGCTTGAAAATAGATCAATAATCTTATAATAATGAGTCATGAAAAATTGATGTCATTATAATAAAATGGTTAAAAATCAATTTGGCTATTGAACTAAGTTGAATTTCAGATATTTTTCAAAAAATAATTTATTATATTTAACTTAAATATTGTAATTATTAGAACAATATTTGAACATTATTTCATATATACTTTTGTTTATGCAATAATGATATTATATATAATTTAAAAAGAATTATTATACTTTATAAAGAATTAAAATATTTTTTTAATTAATGAATAACTATAAATGTTTCCTTATAATCTTAATAATTATATATATAAAAAAAAGAAATGCTTAAGATATTGTCACAGAAATACATTTTTAAAAATTCACACATTTCAATTTTGTGTTGATTTTTAATATACATTTTTAATATATAATAGGTATATTGTATACAAATTATAATATGAAACTACAAAATTACTTATTACTTTTTTATTTCTTTATTATTTTACAATCATTTCACATATTTATGAGATATAATACTATTGATTCGAAGCATACATTTATTATTAAAATAATTAATCCTGTGGATATAATTTATATAATAAACGTTGTTGCAAAAAGCAATGGTTTGCAATGTTTATAAATAATGTAACGAGTAAATACAAATCGGTGGCTTTAAAACCAATTACCTTATCAATATACATAAACTATTATTTAATGTTCAAAATATATCTGGCAAATTTCTTAGGAACTGGCTTTTATACAAAAGTACTATTAGTAAAAAATCATAATCATAATTAAGAAATAGTCAAAAATGCTAAATTTTTACCAAATACATAACAAATCTCTTTTAAGAAGCCAAATGTTTAAAATAGTTTATTAAAATTAAACAAATAATAAATGTGAGGCATACAATCATACACTAAAAATATTCCAGTTACATTTTCAAAAACTTTCTTAATTTTATGAGTATTATAAATACTTAGTTCAGAACTATTCTGAACATTTCTAAATTAATTATTCTTATTAAAAACTGTTACAATAATATATATCCTTTCAATTTATAGCGTGATAGTTAGCAATTCAAATTGGAAATAGAAAAAGTCTAATCCACGAATTGCAATTCCTGACGAGGTCCGAAACGTAAAGAATAAAAATATATTTCACACAATAATTTCCTTATCCTTATTGGCAACTACTCATCCTGAAACATGTCCTTGTCGCCCAAGTTTGAATATTTCATCAGCTGCGACTTCTTCGACGGTACTGCGAATGCTGAAAGTGGCCCGCTTCTTCGCCAGTGCAGTCAGCTCCATACAGCCCTTGGCCCAAATCCAGCACGTCGACGACTAATTTTTCGGTCGGAGCTCCAAACTGCTGACCGCCGCCAGTCTCCGATTGCCCCACAAAAGTATTTCTGCCTTGATTGTAATAAGAACTGTGCTGCGCGTACCCCGCAGAACTTTGGTACGTCGCACCGTAACGGTTGGCTGACTGCTGGTGCGCCAGATGCTGACCTTGCACAGCCTCGGCGGCACCGTGACGAGGAACCACGCTTTCTTTGTAGTGCGAAGAGTGGCTGTGTTTTTCTTCGTATTGTCGTACCAAGGCAGGATTGGTCGAAGGTAACGTTTCTATATTTTGAAATCCCCTGTGCTGATCCTGACTTAAATTACTACTCTGAACCGTTTCTTCCCTTAGGGACCCAAGTTCGGCCGTTTTTCTGCCGTTCTCGTAGCTTTGGTAATCGTTACGTTGGGGATACTGAACCTGGTAGGATTCCTCGCCGTGGGTGTTTCTGTAACGAGAACCAGATCGCGCGTTGTCGTGGACCAACGCAGCGGTATCAGAGCCAACTTGGTCTCTGACTATACTCAAACCATGTAGACCTTTGTAGGATTGCTGGGTACTTGGTACTGGTGTTTCGTGAGTTCTGGAAGATTCGTAGGAACTTGAATGTTGGTTGAAGGAAGACACTGGAATTTCGCGAGTTCTGGAGGAGTCGTAGGAACTTAGATGTTCACTGGTAGAGGAAACTGGGATTTCGTGGGTTCTCGAAGACTCGTAGGTATTCATTTGATTGCTACTGGAAGTTTCAGAATCGGCTTTGTAACTGTAGGGAATCCTACCCTGGGTTGTGTGCTGCTGTTGCATTTTGTTCACGTGTTCAGTGTCGTAGCCGGCTTGACGGTGTCCGTAATTGGATTGGTATTGAGAATTTTCCGAAAGTTGACTGTCTCTACCAAACAGGTCGATCTGCTGGGAACTGTCGGTTCCCGTTGTCGAAGATGGCGCCACGCTCGAGTAGTTTGAAGTATAATTTTTTTTGTAGTATCGTATATGCGCGGGTCCACTTTGAACCTGTCCATGTTCTTCGTAAGCCTGTTCCTGAACTCCTCCGGTTTTGGGCTTGGTGCTGAAGAGGTGGTTCCGGTCCAAGGTGTTTTCGGAATTGCTGAAATCTTCCAATCTAGAACTGGCGGACGAGCGCTGGTGCAAAGCCTGTTGGGAAGCTACCATTATTTTCTTAAGCTCGTCCATTGCGGCGTTCTGGGAGGTTGATAGAGATTGCATTCTCTGCACGGGGGATTGAACGTAAGCCGACTGCTGACCATCGTCAAGGATTTGTCTTCTGTGCCCAAATATGTCCATTGTTGGAATTAGACTCTCGGAGTTGTAATGACCAAAGTTGTTCATCAAGCCGGTGCCCATGGCGTCGCCTGAACTGTGAGACGAGGTATAGTTTCTTTTGAAGTACCTCATGCGGTTGGACCCGTCCACGTATTGGCCGTGCTCCTCGTGGACTCTGCCTCGACCGCCGTCGGTGTTGTACTGATTGTGCTCGGACCAATTTCCAGACTTGGAATAGTCAAGATTTTGACTGGCGCTTCGGAGACTCGCAAGTCTTTGACTTAAGCAAGTTTCTATGCAGCCATTTGGGTCTGGCGCTGACAAAATTGGAGCGATGATGGCGAAGAGATATAATATTGTTTTTGTTTCCGTTATCGACATCTGAAAGTGATATAATTATATTTGTAATGTAAAATATCAAATTTATAATTCCTCTCTTAAAACAAAAATATTGTTGATATACATTTTTTTTTGTTTATTGAACAATTAAGTAAATAATTGTTTTTAAAAAAGGTACAAAGCTTTTAGAAGAAGGATTTGTCAATAATATTTTATACCAATAAATACAAAAACATAAATTAACTTTAAAAAATTAAAAAATAAATAAATAAACTTTTATTAAATGCTGGCAAATGTAAGAAGAGCGATAGTGTATCTATGGAATACAATACTACAGTAAAATTTAGTATCTGAGAATAAGAGTAGATAATTGAATTTAGTAAAAATATGCAAAACAAAGTAATTTTTATTATAAATGTTTTCTTCTGTTTATCCATACAATAAATAATTATAAATTCTATTAAAGTAAATTTTAAAATGTAAACTCAACTTTGAATAGAGTGATCATTTTTTATAAATTAAATTAAATAATAACTTATCTAAGTAAAAATACAAATCATGTAATTTATTTATATGAAATTAGATTCTTAAAAAAGCAGTGGTTAAAATTGTTTATTATATATAATATTAAATAATAAATTAAAAATTAATTAATTAAGAAGAATGCATGCATTTTATTTACCTTATTTGTGAACTTTTTGTACCTTATTTAAAAATATAAGAAAACGTGACTTTTCTTGAACAAGTTAAGATAATTTAACCGAAATTCGAAGAAAGTGACCAAATAGACGAGAGGTATTTTTGCTTCTCATTGGAACAGTTCACGATATTTAACTCGAGTGTTTCAACTGAGCTTCAACTTACATATATTCTTACTGTCCCCTCTCATTTATACCCTAACATTTTTAAATCTGTTTTCCCCGTTATCATTATTTGATAATTTCTCCTTCTTCGAAATTAATCTTCCTAACATAAGCAGGGACGTTAATGAATTGTACTTATATTTAGATGCATTGTATTACAAATTTAATTTCATTTTTATATACTGGTGCCACGATATTAATATATCTATTATATTCATTCAAAAGTTAGGTTCATTGAAAATACCGAAGGATCTACTTTTGTAAAAGACATTAATATTTATTACAGGCCTTGAACTTGAACGTTTTTAGATATTCTAAATAATGCTGATATCAAACTTTGGGAATCAGCTGTGACAAAACTTCTTCTTTTTTATGAATTCGAACTTTAACCTTTTATCTTTAAATGCCTACAAGCATAAGTTTGTATTCATTTAAAAATGATTTCTACATTTTAAAATCTTTATATTTAATTTCTCCGCAATCATTTTAATTTTTTCATTTGATCCTTAAATAATAATCAATACATTTTGTGAATGACATTAGTTTCATTTAAAGTTAATTACTGAAAATTATACAGAGAATAAAATATTCAATTTAAATTATTGAACCATCTTAAAATATAAATTTTGAAGAATTACAAAATTGAATTTTCACAGATATAAATTTTTCAAACAAAACCAATTTCTTAATATTTTTAACAATGTTTTTAATGTATAATAAAATTTAAAGAATTCTTTTTTAATAAAAATAATGAGATTGAAATAAAGAACTTTTGTTGTACAAGGTTAAGATTTTTTATTCACTATTACAGGTACCGATACATATCATATAAATTATTTATTTTGAAATATTGGCAGTTTTATCTTTAAACGAATGAAGGCTTTTATTTGTTTTCTTCACCCCATCGACAATAATTAATATAATTTGAAGGTCTTAATAAATCAATGAAAATGTATGTCAATAACAATCTCTTATTTTTTTAAATTAATGTTTTATGGAATTACATATTGATTTAAAAATGATAAAAATGTATATAAAAATTCACTCGTATTAATATATACAGAATAAAATTAGTTGCTAAAAATAAAAAATAATTTTTAAAAATAATTTCAAAATTCAAATTTCATAAATGTTAGGAAAATATATAAATGTTTAAAGTTAGCAAGCAACTAAAATAATATAATTTGCATTAAAAATTATTATGCTAAAGTGCTGAGAAATTAATTTGCTTATATTTTGAAACTTCCAACACATGATTATAAGATGCATTGAAAAATTATTTTTATTTTATTTATTTTTATTTAGTAATTATACAATTATAATAGTTTCATTTATAAATTAATAACAATAATACCACATAAAAATAAATTACAATTACTTAAATACAATCGAATATAATAACATATGAATAAACAAAATTATTCTAATACTACATTTAACGTACAAAATGTTATAAACAAATCGCTCGGTGTCATTTGTTCTTGTTCATATAATAATAGCAGTACAATTATTACTTTAACATAGTCAAACAAGATTGTAGCAAACTCTTACGAATGTAAAAACTCTACATGTACTTATGCTCTAAGAAAAAATAATTTTCGTAAATTACTATTAAATTATTGTGTAAATAAAATGGTACAGCGTGGATATACTTAAAATCAGAATTACTATTCGAAATGGTAAAATCTAAATACTTTCCTGTTCTTATTTACCAACATTTTGTTGGTAAACAAATTTCAAAAAACTTATTTACTAACATTTTATTGGTAAACAAATTTCAATAAACTTATTTACCAACATTTTTTTGGTAAATGTGATTCAGTAGATTCATTGTGTGTGCTAAGACAGTATTTTTTATATGTTTAAAGTATACCATCACTATACCAACTAACAGTAATCTATATAATTAATTTTTCTCCGTGTAAAAGCGTCGGAATACAGTGGTCGATAATTATTTTATCATTTTTGCGTGCAAACTAATTTGTCTTGAACACTAACGTCGATGAATGATAAAGCGTTTATCAACATCATTACCTTAATTTATTACTAACTAAACATGTTTTTAATTTTGAGCATCCAATTACTACGTGTAGTTTACGTATAATTATAAATGAATGAAAATAAATATAAATAGGAATTTGTCTCGTCATAAATATTTCTATTTATTCTCTTTTTCAGTTAAAAGGCAACTTGAAGATTTTCTCAACCGAATACATTTCGAGCTTTGTCCCTGGCTTTGTCATATGCGTTAGTGATTTTAGACCCAAGTCTCTTCCAAAATCCGGATGGTTGAGTGGTTTCCTCACTGACCTCGAAGTCGGTAGTTGGATCTTCATGCGGTGCCCATGTCGTGGATGCCAGAGGTATAACCTTTTCCTCGGGATTTTCGTTCATATTCCACAAATTTCTGTTCGTTTGAAGATCCTGAATTCCACCCGAATTCGTCCTTGTCTCTTTGGGATCAAGATTCCGGTTCTGACTGTACCTACCAGCCATATCGTTCGCTTCCAGAACCGGCGACTGGGAATTTTGATGTAATTTTGGTTCCGTCAAATCTTCAACGTTTGGATCAGAAGGATTTCTAAATGGTTTAGTGATAGTTTGCTGGTAATCGTTGTCTGTTTCATGATCGGTGTCGAACGAATTCATATCGCCCCTTTGTCGACTTAACCTGTGATCCTGGTTGTCTGGTTGATTGGTTGGATGGTTTCTTGGTGACTGGAAATAACCATGATGGTTGTGCTGAAATTGGTTCGTCTGTTGATTGTCCATTGGTTGATAGCCAAACGATTGCTGATGCAATTCATGTTCATGGTTTCGTTGCGTGTTCGTGTGTTGGGATCTAGGCTTATTTGGATCAACATTCCAGTTAGATGATGGGTTCAAAGAATATGTTTCATGATTTTCTATTGCTGCTTGAATTCCTGGTTGGTTTCCTGATCGCGTTGGTGTGATCTGCTGGTCGCTTGGTCTTTGCTGAGTACCAAATTGAGGTAAATTTTGTTGCTGAGTGCCAGTTTGAGGCACATTTTGTTGCTGAGTACCAAATTGAGGTAAAATTTGTTGCTGCGTACCAAGTTGAGACACATTTTGTTGCTGAATACCAAGTTCAGGTACATTTTGTTGCTGATTTTCTGATTGTTGAGTATTGGCTGGTGGGCTTGTTTGTGTTTGCTGATTGTTAAAGTTACTAAATCTATGGGCATTGTACGAAGAAACGTGCTTATTTATATATATGTCGTTCAACTGACCTCTAAGTTCAGGCGAATGGGGACCATTATTTGCTTGGTCAAAAGGTTGGTTTGTTTGTCGATTAACTATTCTTCGATCGTTCGCAGATGTTACAGGCTGCTGAGTAAAAGAATTATAATTTTCACTATTAGTTAGGTCACCCATAAATTGCTGATAATTTTCTCGCATGGTATTGCTGTTTATAGGAGGAGGCCAGACAAGTTTAGATTTTACTGCTGGTTCTTTATACTTTGAGTTAGTGTCTTGCATTTCATCAAGATTTAACACTTTCTGTTGACTAATGATAGGTTCTGTGCCAGTGTTTGACGTTTGCAACAGTTCCACGTCATCGGTATTTTGCATTGGCTTCATAGTTGTGTTTAATTGAGAGCAGGGAACGAGTTTAAATCTACGTCTAGAACTGCTTTTGGTTCCTGATGGCGATGAGTAAATTTTGCACAATTCAGGCGGTTCTGTTTCAGAGTTTCTATTATTATTATTAAAAGATTCATTTGGAATGTTGAGATTTGCTATTTCTGAAGTTTCTTTATAATTGTTTCGATGATCTCGTGTGTTTACGTTATCAGAATATTGATTACTTTCACCATATTGCTGTGGTTTTAGATTTTCAAATTTGAAATTATCAGGCGTTTGCTGATGCCCCTGAAATTGAGTTTCTTCATAAGGAGGCGGATTCTGTTGACCGAATGAATATGGTTTTTCTATATTTTTTTCAGTAGGTTGATTATTGTTACCGGAATTAATCGATGGCTTATGTAATTCCAAATTTCCAAATTGTAACTCATGAGAAGTTTGCTGATAATTATCAAATGAAGAATGTTCTTTTTGGTAATCTGATGGGTTCTGATTGGCAAAGTAATGTGGTTCTTCAGTCATTTTATCAAAAGGCATATGAGTGTTTTGATTCATACCGTTATACTCATGCTTTTGCTGATCATAACCTTCGGAAAATGTATTTGTAAGTGAAGGAAAAGTTATAGGTGTTGAGGTTGGTATTACTTCAGTTTCTCTATCTCGGGAATTTTTATATTGCTCTAATTTATTATCCATATTCGTAACTTGTAGATCATTAGGATAACCTAACGTTGAATGTTGATTAGAATTCGATTCAGCATTACTATTTGGATAGACTAGTTCAACGTCACGAATATCTTCCAATGGTTTCTTAGTTGTACTGATCTGAGAGCAAGGAACTAGTCTAAATGTGCGTCCAGAACTGCTTTTCGTTCCGGTAGAAGGAGAAGAGTAAATCTTGCACATTGCAGGATTTATTTCAGTATTTTCGTTATTGCCATGGGATACGTGTTGTTTATTGAGATCTTCAACTTCTGAATTTCCGTTGTCAATATTGTGGTAATCTGGTTGGGGAGTATTTTCTATTGGCCGATTGTTTTCTCCATAATATGTTGGCTTATCTAAATGTGAGTTACTAGTTTCAAAATTATTAAATGTTTTTTGGTATTGTTGATGTAAAGCCTGCATTTCTCGATACGTTGATTGACCGTGGTGATTGTATGGGTGCAGTTTCTCAGGAGTTACCTCAACCAAATCACTTTTTTCGCCATAATAGTTTGGTTTTTCTACATTCAAATTTCCAAACTTTAAATCGTGAGAGGATTGCTGATAATGTTCGAATGAATTATGTGTTTGTTGATAATGTGCCTGGTTATTTTCATCATAATTATGTGTTTTCCCCATAATTTGTCTAACAGGTTCTCTTTTTTCACCTTCGTAAAACGGTTTCTGTGATTCTAAAATTCCAAATTGTTGATTATATGAAGATTCCTGATCATTTCCAAAAGAGTTGTGGGTTTGTTGATGTAAAGATGGATTATTTTCATCGTAATTATGCATTTCTTCAACTGGATGAGGGTTGTTGCCATTATGCAGAGGGTTCTCTAGTTTCAAATTTCCAACCTGGAAATTATGAGAACCTTGTTGATAATGTTCAAATGAATTTTTGTTTTCTTGAAAATGGGATGGGTTTTGCTCATTGTAAAGATGTGGTTTTTCACTAGTTTCATGTTTCCAAGTTGTCTCGGAATTCATATAGGACCCATGATTCATACCATGATGATGGTGGCTTTGTTGGTTATAATTTTCAGGAAGTGAAGGAAAAAATACAGGTGTTGAGGGAGGCATTACTTCACTTTCTCCATCTCGTAAATTTTTATATTGTTCTAATTTATTATCCATATTCGTTACTTGTAAACCATCAGGATAAACTAACGTTGTATGTTGATTAACGTTTGCTCCAACATTAGTGTTTAAAGGATCGACTAGTTCAACATCTCCAAAATGCTCGAATGGTTTTTTAGTTGTATCGGTTTGAGAGCAAGGAACTAGTCTAAAAGTGCGTCTAGAACTGCTTTTCGTCCCGGTAGAAGGAGAAGAGTAAATCTTACACATTGAAGGTGGGTGCATTTCAGTGTTTTCGTTTTTGTCATGGGATTCGTGTTGATTTTTAAGATATTCCACTTCAGAATTTCCGTTGTCCATATTGTGATAATCTTGTTGAGGAGGATTT
>JABFPK010000003.1:0-29785 GCA_022817445.1 Habroteleia sp. ZL-2020
GATACAATATGAAGACTTTTCAACATTCTCTCTTTATTCTGCTGAATCGTATCCCTCAAGATAGAGCGAGAAGTTGTCGCCACGTCTTGCAACTCTGGCCAGTATCAATACATCTTCGTTTTACTCACTGTAATTCATATATTTATTTCATTGATCTGTACTGCCCCAGTTAGAACTCTACCTTTTTAAAACCTTATTATTATCAAAAATGGATATTATCAAAGAGTTCAAAATATGACTTATGAACTCTTTGCATTAAGATCAGTAGACTTTTTGGTATTATCTTTTTAAGACTAGCAGTAACCGTTCGTGGCGCTGTAAATGTAAGTAAAATTAAAAAGAAAGTCAGTAAAATAATGGTAAATAGATATAATATAAGATTAAATATAAAATTTAAAAAATGTTTTTTTTCTAAAAATTATATATGAAATATACTTAAAAAATGTAAAATTTGATTTTTTGATATTCACTGACATTTTAATTATTTACTGACATGACATGGGACATAATAGCCACCATTTTATGTAATTTAAAAAATCCGCTAGGATCGCATGTCGCGTTCACATGTTCTGTAAAGTGTAACGGTGTAACTTACACCGTGTAAGGTTTACTAGCGGGTTGTATTTGGACACGTGTACATACATATATATATATATATATGCATACGCATCCAAAGTAAATCTGTTTAAATTTATGTTTATCTAAGATACGACGGTGGACCATTGTATTATTAAGAATTAGTTTCATATCAATATTTAAACGTAAAGTCTGACAGACAACTTTAATCAAATTTAATTAATTATATAATAGTTTCATAATGTAGAATTATTAAATGGAGATAGATTATTAATAATGTGTTTATTTGTTACAGGTAAATCTAAAAGATGAAATTTCTTCTTACCTTAGCCTACGTGCTATTAATATTCAACTGTTACACTTTGGCTGAAGAGGAAGAAATTAATGTTGATGAATTAAAATGTGAAGGTATATATATGTTTAACTCTTTTAAATAAACATATGAATTTTCCAATAAATTTATTAATATTAAACTGCATATAAGAATTATTATTAAGTAATTGTTGTGTTATAAGCTGATGCTTTCAACTAATATCTTTAAGATTAAAATAATTGATATTGTGGATTGAAATATTTAGTAACACACAATATTTACTTTAATATAATTTTAAATTATTCATTTGTGTGTTAGGTTATTGTTCTGCTTTAGTATATTATTTTGGAGCATACGACTATGCCTTTAGGAACAGAGAAGTTAATTCCTTGTATTTAAATTATCATTTTTTTAAATATAAAATAAAATGTAACATAAAATGAGTCGTAACCCTTTTTAGATGATCAATTTAGGAAATGTTTATTTTAATTGTTAAAAAATTAAGTAAAACAAATTTCTTTCCTTTTATAATTCCCTTTATTTATAATTTACTTTTTTAGTTAAGTCAAAAGCAAATCAATACATATTGTGTACATTTAATTTGATTTTATATATTTATATGCTTTTAATAAACATAATAATTCAAAAATAAAAAATAAATTTCTGTTCCTAAAAACAAAATCATATGCTCACAAATATATAATCTAAATATATAATTTTTATGATAAATATTGAATTGAAAATTTCTTCAATCATTAATTCTCTCTCTAAAATACTTGAATTAAACCGAAAGATAAATTAAATTTTTTTATTTGCATTATTATATTCATTAGTTACAGTAATAAAATATAAAATTTAATATATCATAATGAATATTTAAAAGTTGAACATTAAAATATGTACGTTCAAATTATAGAATATATTTCAATTTTAACTACAAAAGTTGTAACACAAGTCTGCTTCAACGGAGTTAGGGTGTTTTAAAATATTATTTTGTTGTTAATGAATTAGTTATTAAGTAAATATTCAGAGGGTTCTTAATTAATGGGAGAATACTATATTAAATAAGAAAATAGTTTTAATGATATAATTTTTCTTAATTTGTTTTTTTCCACCTCAAAAACTAGTTCCGCATTTACAGCAAAAATGCAAAAAAATAATGTATTTTTTGAGAAAAAAAAAATTCCCATAGTGATAGAATCGTCTGAATATTTGAACCTAAATTTTTAGGTTTTCATAAAAAATATATTTACAATAACCCTAATCTAGTAATTAACGCTTGAACTTCCGCCTTAAAGCTAAGAAAACAAACCTATTTAAATTGCTTAATTATAAATATCTGCTTATATATTTTGTAGTTTGTAGAGCGACAGTTCAAGATTTGGAATATCAACTGTCAAAAGTGGATCCAAAGATACAAGTCCAGGTTGGAAGTTCTAGATTAGATGCCAAAGGAAATGAGATCGCTAAAATGGTAAATATAATATAAATTTGTCTGACAAGTATAATATTTAAAAAAAATACAAATGAAATATCACCTTTCAATTTTATAATATTGCATATAAAGTATTTATATAAATGCATGCAAAATAATAAATTATTAATTTAAAGATATGATTATATATGAGAAACTTCATGGACTAAGGATATATAATTGAGACTATAACTATTTCCAAAAATTAATGTTTTCTTACATGGTAAATCTATCCCTTTAATTTTATTAATTAAGATTACCGCTTTTTTTTATTTTAAAAGCATATTTTTTCAATACATAGAATCAGAAAAGTGTTGCTATTTTACTTTTATTTTCATTTGAAAAGTTACATCTGAATGTACCTCGCTTTTTAATAGTTTAGTTAAATTATCTTACATCTTTCCTGCTCTCTTGTTTACAATAATTCCTTTTTCATTTTTTATGAAACAAAAAATATAATGCAATGCCATAATGCATTTTTTCACCACAGGTTCCTATGAGACAATCCGAAGTTTTTATTTCTGATACATTGGATGCTCTATGTAATAGAATGGAAAATTATGCAAGAGTAAGAGATAAGATCACAAGACAAATTAAAGTGGTGAATCTTATGGATCCGTCAGGTGGCATGAATTCTATACTCAGTGATTACGATTTTGTCACTGATAATGATATGAACAAAAGTGTTAAGTATTACGTGAGTATCACATTAATTTCATTTTAATGGCTTATTATCTTTTTTAGCAAAAAATATTTACGTTTATAGAAATCAAAGTGGCGTACATAAGAGATTTTTAAAACAGTAAAGAAATAAAAATAAATAAAGAAATAAATAGAATAAATATTACATACTCAGTAATTTCTATACATACTTTTATATATAGATTTTATAACCAAATATTAAATTATTTTACAAAATTGTTAAATTCAATTTTTATAACATGTATATTAACCATTAATGATTATACTCATTATAATTATAATATATATTTTATATTATAATTATATCATATATATATTATAATTATATTATAATATATTTATAAATTCTTTCAAAATAGTGCGAAAGGCTCATTGAAGATTACGAAGACGATATAATAAGTGTTATGAGAAAAGGAACGAAAGACTCGGTGTACGAAATATGTACCGAAGCCACGAGCCTGTGCAACGACGAGCCCCAAGACGAAGACAGGGAACCCTACGTGGACGAGTCGCATATTGAACTTTGATAAGTGTTGCACAAACCATCCATCCTACCATCCTACAAAACTATCTAACCAAATTCCCTGTACAAAGTTAATAACAAAAATGAATATAATTAAATTAACTGACTTTCTACATTTGTACATTCGTAATTTATAAGTTAACATACTGTAATTTCCACGACAATAAACAAGATGTGAAAAAAAAGAAGAGGCGAATAAATGCAAAACGAAATGCGTGAAGCGAGTCGAGTCATCGTGAGTTCCCTCTCCTTCTCTATCTGCGAATAAGTTGCATTGTTGCTGGCGTAGTATTGTATGTTGGATCAATAAAAAGTCGCTATAGTGTGCTCGAAGCGCATATACTATACGAGCGTTCGCGGCGTGGCGCACGATCAAATGAACTTCACCCAGAACCGTAACAGAACGCCCAATGAGAGCTCTCATCGATCCGCAACGCCATTCTCCGACCAATATTCGTCTAAGAGAGGATACGTCGCGTCGCGTTCTCGTAACCGATCGTCGATTCTATTTCATTTGATCATTAATTGGTAGTTTCGGCTCGACGTTCATGTTGCAGCGAGTGCACTTCCTTTACATTGACCGTATTTCGCGTTCCGGCTATGTATTGTTTTGCTCTTCAGCTCGACGAAAATTTATGTAATCTAATAATTTTTATTTGAACGATGGAAATGAAAACATTATGTAACACGGTCCGTTATTCCATTGGTAATATATCCACTAATTATTTATCGAAAAAATTCAGCTTTGCGAATATTATATTATCTGATTGTTCGGCCCGCTTGATAAGCAAATGCGTATCGTATTTGATATTAAGTTTCGGACGCGCTACAAAAAATGTTGTGCAATTTATAAAGTTGAGTTTTAAGCAACAGCCGCCGATCAATAGAACTTGAGATCTCGCATTAGATAACTAATTATACCAGTGAATTATGTTTTTCGGCAAAGTTGGCAGGATAATAAACATCCGGAGCGTTTGAACGAAAGTTATTGCTTTTTGTGATAAACATTGATTAGTGCGATGTTCGACTTTAAACCATCAATGTTAACTTTGGGCTCTAATTTTATTATGATTCATGAATAATTTATATTCGATTTTTGTACTTTGAAAGTATTGCGCAGTAATTATTATTAACATATTCGTAATGTTTTTTGTTTAAAAAAAGTTACACGTTATGCATTCAATTTATGCATTTTATCTTAATGACGAATTTTGTACGTTTGCTCAATTATTCGTATTAAGAACTCGAGCGCTGTTTTATAATATTAGTCAAAATTAATAATTGGTGCGAGCGCATTCGTTGCAACGTGACCCATGAGTGGGTTACAATTCAATATATGTTTCTCTCATGGGACGCAATGTCTCCTGCTGTGAATATGCTATATTCGAGAAGCTGTTCAATATTTGGAATTTCATAATAATTATAATGCGATTGGATTGTAATAATACAAATCTAATACTAATCTCCAACAAACTACCATGATTATTCATAATATTATTTCCAGATAAAAAAAATGAGAACATTATGATAAGTTGCTAAATATTATAAAATAGCAAATTTTTGATAACATATAACAATGTTTGATTGTGAAATTAATTGAATATGTATTTAATACGAGTAAATAACTAAAATTCATCTGCAGTATTTACAAACTTTTAGTGTGTTGCACATTTAAGATGGTTTTAGAAGGAGTTAAAGTGTCTGTAATGTTTGAATGTAAAGAATCACCAATCAAATTGAAGTAACCACATAAAGGAAGGAAATAATTGCAATGAAATGTATTGAATTAAAACAAAAATTTGCCACTTATCAATGAAAGGAGACTGTCTGGTTAAATAAATAATTCTTGCCTAATTCAAATAATTTTACACAATGAAAAGTAAAATTTCATTCAATATGAATTAAATTAATTGTTTTAATATTATTGTTTCAACAAAATTTGCAAATATTTCGAAAATCACTATAAATAATTAGCTAATTAGTTTGTTATACATTATCACTATATTATTGTATTTTATATTTATTTTAAGAATTTTTTCTGAATGAATTTTTAAAACCGTAACAGTCAATCGTAAGAATATTAAACGTAATTCTTGCAATACTTAAATAAATCTAAATAATGTATAGACGTTAGATTATTTAAATCTCTAATAATACAGTTATCACATTGATTGTATAAATATTTTCGCAATAGTTCAATATCATATATATTGAACTATTATACAATTTACAAGCGTGAGATCATCATATAATAAATTATTCTAATAATCATGAACACATTTACAATGACGTTAATTGAATAAGTATTTATAACAATTTTTAGACAAAGTTATTTATTTTTACACTTTTCTTTATTCAATAAGTAAAATTAATTTCTGTTGAATTTTAATAACAATCACTTGCGATTTAAATTTGGAAATTATAGTTATATAATTATCAATAATGCAATGATATAAACCAATTTCAATTTAAATACCCCAAACAAAAACAGTCAAAATATATGTTAAACATTTTTTTAAATTTAAAATTATCACAATTTACACGCGGACATTATTGACATGACGTTACAAAGCAGATGGAAATGTGGAGCGTGTGAAAAAATGTTACACAGTTTCGCTATGTTCTATTATTATTAACTAATATAATAAATTGAATTTAAAAAATGACTCGTAAAGTAATCAGAAATAGATATAAATGTTAACTGAATTAAACGTAATAAAAATTTACTTAAAACAAAACATGTAAATAGAAAGTAATGCTGAAAGGTTGGTTACCGAGAAATGAGCATACCCAGGGAGCGTTTTGGATGGACTGAGGACTGGGTAATAGGTAGTCTAGTCCTGCGTACAAGTGTACCTACGTACAACATACGTAGAAAATGCTTAAACACAAAATGAGAAACAAAAAGACGCGCGCGCCCGAAGGTGGCGACGAAGTATTGCGCGCGCAGTCTTAGGGATGAGGGGTGGCAAACGCAGAACGGAGGAGCAGCGCACCAATGAGCTGCGAGCTGTTTTCGCCGATCGACGGCTAGTCGCGTTCTCGCCTGGATACGTGTTGCACCGCGCTCACCAGGGCGACGCCGTGGTCGCTTTTTGCTGGTCTCGGTGTGGACAATTGCGCGATCCCGGACACACTCCCGCGCCTAAAAGTCATGCGCGACGATTTTTGGCGCCGAGCTGGAGCGCGTCGCGCGCGCCTAGACGCCGTGCTCAGGTTTTGCGCAGTTTCCATGACACAGATTGCGATAGGGAGTTCGCTCGCCATTCGGAACAGCTGTTGGTCGCTGGAACACGTCGACCGCGGGAGAACGCTTTGGCATTCCGTCGGATGCGCGCGCATCTTGGCGGCTCCGTCAGCGCTAGTCCCAGGACCGTATGAATAGTGTATCAATTAGCATTCCCTACTACAAGAAACGTTGGAGATATGTAAAGAGCATTGCATAAATAAATTGTTAATTGTTTTTTTTTATTTTGTTCAGTATTGTATATTTCCTTTGTAATTATTAAAATGATCGAAACAAGGGGTTTGTATTGATTGAAATCAAGTTATAATTTGAATTGCAATTTGTTTAGGTCTAATTGAATAGTTGTGTACAATTGGAATAGTAAATTAGAAATAGATATTTTTACGAATTATTTTTAAGTATGATTTTACCTTAGACGAATTAAGTATTTTGGTTTAAACTTTATGAAGCAATCATTGTACATTATTTAATTACTCAAATACATTAATGTTCTTTTTGCAAATTTAACTACTAATACTATGCAGTTGTTTAATTTGTAATGAAATTCATCTAATGAGTTATAGTGTATATATATGGTTATTGTTGTTTAAAAAATTTTTTTAATTCGAAATTGATTTTTTTGTTTACATTTTCTTTAAGATTTCATACGTCAAAAGACACATTTATTGAGATCCTATTCAGTACTTACTTATAACAAGAGGATTTACAATAATTTTGTTTTATTTATTATTGCTTGCTTGCTAGTTTTTCATTTTTAAAAAGAAATAGAATCTTAATTAATTAATAATTATATGTTCTCGACTTTGCTTTATCGATCAGATTACAAACACAAGGAAAAGGATCATGTCAAGAATGAGTGTACAAGGGTTGAGCAAATATTTGTTTGTCTGTGAATTTTTATAATGATATATTATTATTATTATGTTAAAACGTTTTTCATCTATTTAACTGAATGATATTAATTTTGTGATAATATTTTTTTTACAATTCAATTAATTTACTCATTGGTTTATTAATACAAATATTGATATTTTAAAATTGATAATTAAATGTTTTCCACTTTTCTATTCTTCACTAATAAGAGTTTTATTAGAATTAAAGATAAATAAATAAAATAAATAAAATATTAAAGAGTACAAAATAAATTCCAAATATCTATTTCACAGTGAAAATGTAATTAAATTTATATTTATATTGTATATTATAATTATATTGTATATTGTATTGTATTATTATATTGTATATTATATAATTATATTATATTATATTAAATTTAAATTGTTTGTATATCAATTCAAATAAAACTACCCCCTTACCATAAATTGCAATGTTTATTAAATATTCTTTATAAGTAATTTTTACATGTTATACGGTTTTTACCTTACGTCCATATATTATGCGACATATTATATATATATATATATGTAATTATATGAAAGTGTATGTAATAAATTCAAATTAAACTTGTCTTCGTATATATAAATGAACATAAATACTAATAAGAAACATGTTAACACATAAATAACTCATGTAATTCAAAAATTAAAAGGACACTCTTCGAAATAATACTCCTTTCTCGTTTTTAATCACAATTTTGGTTTTCAGCTTCGCCCTCTACTTGATTAATTAAAAAATTATTAATAATGTCTCGTCATGTATTAGCTCTCAACAATTGCCAGCTGAGAATAAAAATGAAACGATTTAATTACAAAATTTAGCTAAAATAATTAGTTAACATGCAAAAGATCCAATACCACGATAGATATCCCACCTTTGTTGTTAAATTTTTCTTAATAACCCTTATCGACAGCGATACGATCTTGAATTTTTCTACGATAATGATGGCACATCCAGGCGATGTGTGACCGTCGATAAAAATGTCGCAATCGCGGTTCGGGATTATTTCAATTTGATTTTGTTTGTTCCATCAAACTAGCATGATTTACGCTTTACTTTATTTCTGTTTGTATGATGTGAAGAGTTTATTCGCTCCAAACGTAAAACAAAAATGAACAGTTATAACGTGTAATGCAATAGATGTTTAATTAAAGGTATATTTGTACAAAATATCCACTGTGCTATACTTTATTATCCTTCATTTACCAATCCCGCTACTGTTTGATTCTTTATCACTGGTCGCTCAGTTTCGAACCTCTAACACACGTGGTAACAGTTTTTTATTGCAACTTATTCAGAATAATGTAATGTCAACACACTTGCCCTTGGAACGTTTGCATTTAGAAACTATTCACAGAATAAATCTCTTTGTTATTAAAGCGTTAATTACTAGATTAGAGTATTCTTTATTTTTATTGAAAAAATAAAATGAATTAACAGTTGAAATTGATTCATCCGATTCTTGCAATGTGGAAAAATTTTATAAATAAATAAAATTAAATTTGTATGTAAAATTTTGATCTCAGTGACATAATTTTGAATAAAATTTAATTTTTATTTATTTATAAAATTCTCCTTCGTTGCAAGAATGGGATGAATCAATTACAGAAATTAATTCAATATATTTTGAATAATATTTAAAAATACACTAACTCCTTCACAGCAGACTTTAAGCATCACCTTAAGGTACAAAATAAATACTTGTAATAAATACTTTTTATTTAAATATTTAAAATTTGTATTATATTGATACGTTTGTTTTTTTTATTATATATAATAAGGTGTTTTTGTTTAATTTTTGTGGTTACAGAATACAGACTTACAGTGGATTAATGTTTAATTTCGCACATCATAAGGATTATAATTAATTGTTTGAATTTGACGTAACAAAAAGGGCCCGCGGTTCTGTTTTTATTGGATTAAACGCGGCACAATTTTTCTGTTGTTATAATAGAATACAGTGAGTTTATTGTCGGCTTATAGGTCAGTTAGCTCAGATAAAGTCGAAAAGCGTGTAAATTTATCGAACAACATTGAAGTCCAATTTATTTTCCACTAAAGTGTACAAATAATGCAAATAATTATTATAAGTTTACCAGAGTCAGAGAAATTTCAAGAAACGAAGTTAATTAAGCGAGTTGCATTAGCGAGTAAAAATGTCACGATAAAGCATGTTTATTAAGTAATTACCGAAATTAAAAGTCGCACGTAAATTTTTATTCGGTCTGGGATGGCGTTTGTTTGGTAACAATTTAAACGGCTTTTGTTTGCTGTAAATCGACGATTTGAAGTTCTTTGAATAAAGATACGTTTTTTGATTACTTTGTTTCAAGTATTTTCATTTGTTCCCTAGAGAGAAAAAGCTTTTGCTGCAGTTTAGTTCATTTTTCTTTGTACAAATCAAATTTTTTCCACAAGACTTATTTTATTTAAAACGATCTTGAAGATTTTACTTTGTTCCTCATTACTGCGGTACATGTGTGTGTGTGTAAGTATTTTTATTCATCTTAAATTGAAAATGAGTTATAATTTTTGAAGAAACACAATATTATTGAATATATTATTAACAAAAACAGAAATATTTTAACATATTTTTGAATTATTTTTTTTTAATTATTCAACGAAAAAGATATTTTATATATACAATTCTATATCAATTTTATAACAAAAATTATTACATATTATATAAATGACACAACTTCGAAAAATAAAACAATTCAATTGTATTTTCTTGATTTATACTTTAAAATGCTAATTGAGCAATATATTATAAATAAGGCCCGTTTAATACATTATTTTTTTACTATTTCTTGAATAACAATATGGCGTAATATAAAAACATTAAATTTAAAAATTTAAAATATGTTGTTAATCAATTACAGTGATATATTTATTTTTAAAACACCAATTATTCATCAAAAACAGGGATATTCCCAGTTTTAATATAAGAAACTAATATTTATGAAAAATTATTGACATCTTTTTTATATTAATTACATAATGAAATTTATAATTAATTTAAAATATTAAGGCAAAAAAAATTATATTGTTTGAATGAAAACAAATTAACTTTCCAGTTTCATACATTTCTCAAATGAATATTCAACATAATTTGCATAATAAGATAATGTTAAATGATACAAAGATGCATATAAAAAATATTCAAATTGCTTATTTTGGTAATATTATACTAAGAAAGTATTATGCAATAAAATTTGTACTTATTAATTGCATTAATTCATTTTATTCCTTCTTATAACAATTTCAATAATTAATTAGATAATTAAATAATTATTGTTGATCGTCTTATTACTTATATGTAATAAAATGAAAAAATGCGATTAACAGAAGGTTAATATAATTTGTTCTCATTAATTTTTTGCAATCATTATTTGTTCAAATTAGCTTTGAGAGTATTTCCATTTTTATATTAGCCAAGATACCCCTCTCCTTTTTAACAACAACAGGCTAAATTATCACCTTCTCTCTTTTATCTATAAGGAATGCCTATAAATTTTGATTGTAATATGATATTTATACATATTTTTTATTAGTTAATTAAATTACAAAATTACATGGAATTATACAAATTCTAAGACCAACAAAATTTCCAATTATAAATAAGCATTTGATTGTATAGAATATGAAAACAAAATATGTATTATTCAATTACTAATTTTATTTGACTAACTCAAGAGAACTTGATTGTTTCTAAAACATTCTAAAAATATGCATTCGAGTAATTAGTTTGCAAAAGGTTTATAAAAGGTTTTAAAACATAAACAAAATAGTTCAAGAACAATGACATAAATTTCTTTTTCAGAATAAAATAATATACGATATCTACTTCGTAACCACAATCTAAAAATTGAATACATAAATAAAAGTAATCCACACGCAATACCTATGTGCATTGTTTTGTGTATTTTCACAATTTACTTAAATACTGTTTCTAGTTACACTTTTCATTTTGCTGAAAAAATAAAATAAACAAAAAATTTTGCATTATTCATTATTAAACTATTTGTTGCATTATTTACAATATACATTTCATTATTGACAAGATCCAAATGTTAAAATTAATTCTTGCTTAATATTACTTATAAAAAAGTTAATATTTAATATATCTGAAAGAGTGGTAACATTTAAATATTTGCTCTTATTTTATTTGTATAAACATTCAACAAGTAAAAATAATTATTCATTTAATTTTTAAAAAATATAATTTGTTTCCTTTAATAGAGACTGTTTTAATTTTAATTAACATTGGTTATTCAAAATTATATGCTATCTTAAAAATATAACAACTAATAAAATCATTTTTTATCCATTTCACTAGTTACATTCTTATTAAAATTCATTACTTGGATTTATCAATAGTGTAATAAAATAATTTATGAACCACTTACAGATATTCTAAAAATCAACAAATTATTGAATTGGCTCCAAAAAGACCAAACACATTGTCAAAAATAAAACCGCACCCTTTTCACATAGTCAACAAAAGCCATATGTTTTTAAAGTCATAAACAAACATATGCAAAGAAAAAAAGTAAATCAAAATATAAAACAAAATCAAAAAAAATATGTAACCAAATCTTTCGCTAATATAATGCGTATACATACGTAAATATGTTGATCTCAAAACAAAGTGATTATCTCAACAATGTAAAAACTGAGTCACAAAATAAACACAATACAAATAAAAACTTTAAAATTATAATTGGCCAAAGTCGATTAGGCGTAATTAAATTAATCAAAAAAAATTGGAGAGACGAGAGAAAAACAAGAGACGAAGCCATCTCGCCGAAAGATAAAACTCCCTGATTCCGGGAAGGTCTCTCCTCGCAACAGAAACGCGGTCGCGGGGCCCACGAGCGAAGTGCGTCGGTACTGCCAGTCGCACCCCTCTCCGCAGCTCCCTCGCCGTGGCTCGCTCGCGGGCCAGTCAGTTCCTTGTTTGCCACACAAAATCCAATAGTTTGCTTCGTACGGTTCGCGCGAGTGCAGCTATGACTAGTGACTGGGACGCGTTGCGACCCGACGAGAGTACGAATATGCGCCGCGCGGACACGTCCGGGACCCTGTGAGCAGGTCGACCAGGAGCATCCGCGTTCGCGAGCGAACGGTGCTAAAATCAAGACGACGTAGAAAATCTACGTCCAGAGAAAACGACAGCAAAAACAGCAAGTGAAGCAGTGTATTGAAAAAGAGGAAGAAAAAGGACGGGACAATCCCGGCTGCGTCGCCCGGATTGCGTGTATGTGACAGCGCGGATTCCAAGCAACGATCGCACGATGTAAGCAATGCACGATGTTCCTCGAGGACGACAAGAATGGTGCGCGACGTGGGGCGCCGGGTTCGCGGCAAGGTTGTTAGAAGCGAGCGAGAGAAAGGGAGGAGGGGGAGAGAGAGAGAATGAGAGAGAGAGAGAGAGTGAGAGAGCAATCGGGCGAAAAGGACTTCAAAAAAAGTCGAGTAGAAAAAAGTGCGGCGGAATTTTCGGCGGACGGCAGTTTCGAGTGTCTCCATTTTGGCGTCGCGCGCGCGCGCGCGGCCCATCCGACGAGCGCTTTTTCCGCGGCGGATTTTCGCCGTTGCGTAACCCGCGTCCAGCTGTGCTTTTCCTTCCCCCGCCGTCCCCACCTCGGATTCGCCGATACATTGCTCTTTCCTGAAATTCGTGCCGTCCAATCTAACCTATATTTCAATTTTTCATTCCCGTGTCTCATGCTTGTCTGTTCGATTCTAAATAAATAAAGAAAACTGCAAATCAAAGTGCATTATTGAATAAATCGCGTGCACTCGTTGGTTCGCCGATTTTGCATTTTCGTTTCTTTGTTTTGGTCCCTTCGTCCGAAACGAACCGTTACCTTTTGGCGGACTTTTTGAAAGCGCTCCATGGGAACACGGACGCATTTCGTTGCGCGCGCCAGTCACCGGATGGACGCTTTTATTCTCGATCTTATTCCCGCTTATCTCTCCTCTGCCTCCTCCTCCGCCAATGACTTCGTCCCTCCTGTCCCGCCGCCGTTCGCCCGCGGCCGAGCGTCTCCTCCCTCCCCGCGACCCGCCACCTCCTGCCGCATGCGCGGGATTCGCAATTTTGTCAACACGGAATTGTGCGGGATAACACACACGGGGTGTTTTCTCTCCTTTTTCTCACAATTATCTCTTTCATTTTTTTTTCTTTTTACTATTTTCTTGTTTTCGTTTTTTTATAATGAAAGATATTTTAAGAGGGGGAAACCACTCTGAGTACTGGAAAAGTTGAGGACGCGACGGCCAGTTTCGGCGCGGTTTCTCTTTTTCGACTACAAAATGTTTTCTGATTTGGGGCGGTTTGTGCGGTTTGTAATGGGAGGTTCGATTCGGCCGATGGTGCACGAAGATATTCGGGTTTTGACATCGCATTTCATAACATACAAATTTCGAGTGACTTATAGCTTCGTTTGAGAAGCTACCATATCCATTTAAAAAATTACAAATTTCGAAGGTACAATTGCCATAGTTATTTTAATTCATTCACATGAGAATCATATGTTTACTTTAGCCAATATACGTTTTAGAAATATACGTCAGATATTTCAAAGGAGAAAATACTTTTCTGTGTATGATTTGATAGTTTATGAATCATACGAATATAATTAAATTCATAGAATGTCTATTTTTATTATTATTTAATAATCTTTTTTCACTGTTTTGTCCATTTTAACAATATAATTTACATTTGTGCTATCAACCAATTCAAGATAATTAGATTATTTACAATTTCTTATTTATATTTTAAAAGTAAGAAATATTAGTTGAATTATGTACAAATGCAAAAAAAAAATTTCAAAAAAATATCTGTGAAAATATTTGTTTTCATTTTGAATATTTATAATATTTTGTTTAAATGATTTCTCAAGTGTAAATTTAAGTTCTGTACTAGCTATGTGTGAAAATGTATAAATTAGTTTGAAGTAAGCATTAAAAAAGTAAAGAATAACTCTTTTATTCAAAAATTGTTGCTTCTTATTGTATATTACTAGTCAATTTTGTTGTAAAATTGTAAAATTCATAATTTTTCATTTGTTTCTTTTCATGTATATACAACACCTGTCAATTATTTACAAAATTTTTTTATGTTTCATGCTAATTTAACTAAATTATTTTTACAGTAATTGACTCTTAAATATATGATTCTCTCATAAAAATCAACCAAACAATCTTAATGCCATAAATCATGTGAAATTGGATGACAATTAAAAATTGCGACAAATTTGAAATTGCTTTTTATTCAATAAAAAAGAACAGTCTTAGATAATTTAAGAAGACTTGAATATATATTGATATTAACTTCAAGCATGCAAAACTATAAATTTTCATATGGTATTTAAACATACTATTATAATATAATTTTGACTGGTTATAATGGCTTCAAATATTTTTAAATCATATTTGATATAATTTTATTAATTTCTTTGTATTTAATTAATTCATACATATTTAAATACTGTATACTAATTTGTATAAAATATTATATTTTTTTACAAGTTTGGTTTAATTATGGATTTTTTACAAATTTAAATATAAACAATATATAAAGTTTTATACTATAACTCAATTAATATTGTATAATGGTATTACTGTGTTACTGTTAAATATAAATTAAAATGTATTCGAAACAAAACCATATATATATTTTTCCTAATATATTTTCAATTAAAATATTATTTATTTAGCATATTATAACAGTATAACAAATTTTAAATTGTGTTATGTACTTCTATGAATCATAGCTGCTGAATTTTAAATATATTAATAATTTATATACATACATAGAAGATATCTTTCAATAATTTATAAATATTCCTTTATCAACTTCTCTTTAATGTTTTCCTTGCATTATTAATCAACTTGAAATATCCTTAATATAATAACCATATATAATAGCTGTGCTATAATATAGTAAAAATAATAATTTTACAAGAAATATGTGTATATAAATCATTATACCATTGTACAAAATATTAGATATTAATTCAATTATAGTTTTGATTATAAAAGACTATAATATATTTTTAACTTAATATAATAATCTTTATAAAAAACTTTATTATTATACATATTATATAATATGATATTTATATATTTCACTTTATAAAAGTCTTTTTTTATATCTATTATTTAATTTTTATTGAAAAGATGCCATAAATATATTGTTTTTAATATATATTTTTATATAAACCTTATTATAAAATGTATAGAAGCTAAAAATCTGGATTAGTATCAAAAATCTTTTCTCTTATGTTTTCATTGAAAATTAATCTGTTAATTCAAATAAAAATTTTATTAAAGTCATGTTTTATTATTTAAACGTTTATGCAAAAGGGATTTCTATTTACTTTCCTTCTTCTTTCAATCGATAACAAATAATCATAATCATAATGGACATTTTTTATAATTTTATAATTACTATGTATAATGAGTATAGTACAATAATAATTGATATCGTAAAAATTATTAAGTTAAGTTTTAGGTTATAAAACACTAACAGCTGATTTGTAGAAATACCGATATTTCTATTCAGTTATTAAGAACGACGTAAATGATTAAATCATTAACTTTATATTTTAATTTATCGTGATATATTTCACTCATAATCTAAAAATCATTAATGTATTAAAATTAAAATAGATAAATAGGTGAAAAAGTGATTATTTATATATGAAATAATAACAATTTGAAATTTTCTTTATACTAATCTTAAATTATATTTCTCACAAATATTTCTTATTAATATATATTCTTAATTATTTTTAAAGCAAGTAATATCTCTAAAAATATTTATATTTTACATTTCTTAATTTCATTACATTCAAATACAATTTATATATTCAAATAAACAATGAATGAATGAATGAAATAAAATTATTGTAATAAATTAATTTGTAAGTCGTTTTACTATATAAAATTTTATAAGGATCATATTTAACATTACGTCCCTTTATTAAAATATTATCCGTTATAAGAAATATAAAAACTAATTAAAGTGTTTTCCATAATTTCATAAAAAGGCAGAAATTACATTTAAAAAATGTTTTTAATGTACACTCACGCGCGCGCGCACGCACACCCACACCACTGAGCCCAACCTCTCAAAAATTTTGTCACTCCCTTCACTACTCCAAAATGACTTTCTTTCCTCATCGTGTAAACAATAATCAGTTGCAAAATAAAATATATTTATAATGCATACGTTTTAACTATATATTATTATTCGACAACCTCTTTCAGCCCTTTTCGTCTGAAATACTGACTTGTTCGAAAGCAACTTATCTATACGTTTAATTCACCGTAACTCATGTGACTCACTCCTATCGTTTCTATCTAACCTAACCTCATTTTTTTTTCGTTCACGAAACATCGCTTTCACGCTACTAGCAGTTGGTCAAATTCTACAATATTAAAGTGCACCGATTGCACGTTGGTATCCATAAGTTAATTATTGTATGAGGAAATTTTGAAAAAAAAAATTTTTAATTCTGTATTTGACTTTGAATTATAAAGGTTAAAGGATGGAAATATATTCGTGAAAACGCAACTTTTATTTGTTCCCATTTTTAAACATTATGACAGAGTGCATATTTGGAGGTTAGATAGCGTAATTGAAAAATTAATTGCTTGGTTTTACAACTTCTTCACTACCAATCTTTTTTATATGTTTTTTAATGAGTTTTCGTGTTTACATAATTAAATGGGATTTATATTTATGCAATGCGTTTTTCATTGGCATTGCAATCTTGCCAACTGACATGACAAACTTTTTCAATCGATTGTCATGAGAAATATGTTAAATTGATTTATAGTTATCAAGCATTTAAAGTTTATAATAACACATTTGTAGAAAGTTATTGTAAAAATGACAATGTGCCTACGTAACCTAACCTCAAAGTTAATGCATATATTTGTTTAAGTCGAACGTTGTTTTTTTCTATTTGTAATTGCTTATTTTGTTAAAAACGCCGACATAAATAGTTACTATTTTTATTTAATACTTTTAGTGTTTCCAATGTGATTTGAGATGAAACGCGTTCGTGGGGTGGATGAAGTAGTACCGCCAGGAGCTGTTACAGCGAAGCATTCATCGATTGGTGGTGCACCGAATCTTGGAACTGGGGGGGGTAATTTAAATTATCATTCCAACTGTGGGATCGGGATCATTTCTGGCCAAACAGTAAGATCCATCGCTTCTAAAGACATGCCAGGAAGTATCCAGTTTGGAGCAAGCCAAAATCAACAATATACGGGTGCAATTGTACCTACCGCGTCTTCTCCGGTAAAGGTAATAGATTACTGTTTAATTTAACTTCACAATTTCTAAAATGAGTATTTAAATTTATTCGAATAAATGGATAGTTTTCCTGAAAAATAATAATATATAATTGAATCCAAATGGGTTCATTTTTAGGGAAACGTAACCACAAGCAGTATCAATACTCCATGCAGTGTGAGTGGAATAAACGCTGGAGGTAATCTACATAATACAGGAACAGGCAGCTCTTCTGGAGGAAACGGAAGTGGAGGTAACCATAACATGGGTCCACAACCACCTGCACAAGAATCTCAATCTCAGTCTCATGCTCAGCAACCTACTACTATTAGGCATAAGGTAATTTAAAAATATAATTCTTTTAATATAAAATACTTCAGCAGTACGTTGTTGATTTCCATTAATTTGTTATAAATTTTAAAATTTTTATTCAGAGTAATTTTTATTGAAATTTTGAATCGATTATAGAAATGTTTCATTAGATTACAACATTAAAAGATTTATATTAATATAGAAATTTTAGTTATTTTAATTTTAAATACCTTTAATTTAAATAACTCTTATTCAAAATATATTTTGTCTCTATATAATTTAACAAATAAAAAATTAACAATTAACTATTTCTCAAGTTTATTATAATGATTAATTAATATAATCCAAATTATCTATTAATTATGTAGACCCTCTGAATACACGTTTTTATATTTCCTAATTTATTTTTTTAATATTTCTACTATTCCGCATTATATATACCAAACTAAAAATAAATAAATTCTTCAGTGTTATTAAAACATATTATATTATTATATGTTTCTAATATTTTTTTAATATTTATATATTTTTAATTTAAGAATTGTTAAAAATTATTACAAATTTCTGAAATATTTTGGTCTATATAAACATAAACATGATGTTTTGACATTTTTCTTTCTCTATGAATTATTTAAGCGATCAATTTTTTAAGTTCATTATATGTAAAGAAATTTAAATATATGTTATTATTTCATATATTTTTCGCACACATAATCTTATATTAATAATCTTATATCTTATATTTTTCAGATGCATTCCAGTAGTAGTGCTCCATTGCCACCTACGCCTCCTGTAGGAAATATAGGGGGTGGTAGTGGATCGCAGCAATTTCAACGATTAAAGGTTGAGGATGCTCTATCTTATTTGGATCAAGTCAAATATAAGTTTAGTGATCAGCCACAGGTTAGTTTTATCTGCATATATTTCTCATTTTACTTATTCCTTCGCCTTCCCCTTTCCTGATTTCCAGAACCTCATTTAGTTTCTATAAATTCATTCTAGACGGGTTACGATGATTCGATTGAGCTCAAGATATTTGCAATTCCAAGCCGTTTATGGAACAAGTACAATTTTCAAAAAGTAACTTATGTTATTCCTCATTTTTCACATTTTCCTTCTTTATTATACATTTTTTCATGATATTGAGCAGAGTAACCAAAGTTAATACGTATATATGTACATATTTATATACTTATATTTTTATATATATATATATGCACGTTTGTTTTATCAAATATATAGGTATACAATGACTTTTTGGACATAATGAAAGAATTCAAGTCGCAAAGTATAGATACACCTGGAGTGATTACTCGAGTAAGTCATCTTTTCAAAGGCCATCCTGAGTTGATCGTTGGATTTAACACATTTTTACCACCTGGATATAAAATAGAAGTACAAGCTAACGAACAAGGCTATGCCTTCCAAGTGTCAGTTAGCATGCCAAGTCCGACATCACATACAGCTACACTTTCACAACATCATTGTACTGTTAATGTCGGTTCTCCACCTGGACCTAGTCCTCCAACGCAGCCTGCAAAAGCGCCGCCAGTTTTGCAAATTATGCCTGGGTGAGTAATCAATAATAAAATTATTCTTTAACAAAAAATATGTAAATATAATTGTTTAAGTTACATATTCTTTTTACCATAAAACATTGTATACTTTATTTTACAAATGATTAGTCAAAAAACAATTTTCTGACATTAAAAAACATTTTTTTTCTTCCTTTAATTAAATTATTTTACATTAATATTTATTAGTACATAAATTCTTAATTATAATTTTCGTTATGTTCTTTTTTTGTTTTATAGTGTTTTAATATTATAAAGTATAATACTTTTTTAGAAACATATATATATAAAAAAAAAAACAAAAAAAATGTAACGTAAAAACAAATATTTATTTCTCATATAATTAAGACAATTTTACACATTATAAAAACAAAACCTTCTAATCATCTCTTCATTTATCATTTGAATATAAAATATATATAAATAATCAATATTATATAAAATATAAGAGACTCTTTACCTGTTGTCTCATCACATATCAAATTATTACTTTAAATAATAAAACTCAACACTTTTTTCCTGTATCTCATTCATTATTAGTTTTAATAATATCGATAAAATAAGTAAATAAATATATTTTTAAAAAAATGCCTTGCTTTTTATACATAATTTCAAAAGAAAAATATGAAACTATTTATATTATGTAAGAAAAATAGTTAGATAATTATTACTATTTACATTATAATAAATAAAATAATAAATTACTTAATTTTTGGAAATTGGCTTTTTCGTAGATCTACCGGCATTCACCATTCGTTGGCTAATAACATTGGAAATAATAGCCTTAATGTTCATCCTCCTCTGTCACCGCCGGTGCAGCCGTACAATAACTCTCATGTAAATGCACCGCAGGCGCAAGCAGTGAATCAAGCACTTAATCAAAATCCAGATGGTGTACCAAACAGTGGTGGACAAACAACGCCCCAAAGCCAACCTGTAGATTTTAATCATGCAATTGATTATGTTAACAAAATCAAGGTACAATTTTTCTACCAATTACGAATATGAATTTCAACAATTTTATTCAAATTATTTTCGTTACTCCTATGTTTGTTTTACATTTTTATTTATTACAATTTTGTATTATTGTAATTATTATATTTATTATAAATATAATTATTACATGTATTATAATTATTTAATAATAAAACTAGCAAGAGAAAATAGTTAAACACTAGTCTAATGAAATTAATATTTTTTAGAATCGATTTCAAGGTCAACCAGACAAGTACAAAAGATTTTTAGAAATTCTACACACTTACCAAAAAGAACAACGGAACCTTAAGGAAGCAAGCCATATGGGAGGTAGTGGAATTAGTACGGGAACTGGTAGTGTTAAACACCTAACCGAAGCCGAAGTTTACTCACAGGTTGCCAAATTATTTGAAAATCAAGAGGACCTGCTGCACGAATTTGGACAGTTCCTGCCAGATGCAACAAACCAACAGAATGCACTGGTGAGTTGGTTTTCTTTTTCGGCTGGAAACTAGCACCTGTGCTTCTTTGACACTGTGTACTTCTTAATATATAATCATTTCAATAAAAATTGAACCAAATAATTTTGTTGTTTTTTTGTTTAAATTAGTTGATTGGAGGTGAAATGGCTTTAAAATGTTTAAATAAAGAAAAAAAGAAAAACAAAAATAATCAATTGATTAATAATAATAATTTCATTCATCTCAAAATGTTATTACTTAATTAATAAATCATAATAACTATATTTATAGAGTTAATGCTATGTTTAAAAGTGTATAAAGTGTACATAAAGATAATTTTATTTTTTTATTACTATTACATTTCCAAAGTTAATTATTTTTTAAATGAATATTTACATAATAAAAGTTTGGATTTTTTAAACGCATTAAGAAAAATTTTAAATTAATTGCTAATAGAAAATAATTTATAATCTAATTAATATGTCTTAATAGATTACCATTAGATTTTTTAAATTAATATTTATAAAAAAAGCATTATTTTATTTAAATAATAATATTTTTCTTTATTCAAAAAATTACATTTAATAAATTATATATAACTTTGAAATATTATAGGCATTTTTTAACATTTCATTTTAGCTGAAAAGACTGTAATATTTCTAAATTAATTAATAGTTATAATATTACAAAATAAATAATAATTTTTATTAAATTTCCTATTTATATATAATCTTATTTAAGCTGTAAAATTATGTATAACCAATTTAATAGATATCGTAAAAGTTAATAATCTCTTTTTTAATTATCCAATTCACACATTAATATTTTGTACTTTTGTATAAAGTTTATATTTATGATCATTTTTATTCTATAGGTTTTCATCATATTTAATGTCTAAATTTTAGTGAAAAATGTAATTAAAATATTCTTATATGTCTACCTTTTTATTCTTCAGTTTAAATATATATATAATATGACTATTAGATAATTATAATTGATCTTTTTATGCAAAATAAATATATTTATTTTAAAGTTATGTTTTAACATTAATAAAAAAAGGTATTTTTTCATAAACGTGATATCAAGTTGAAAATAATTTATTAATGAAATATAATTATTATTCCATTCTTTTTATTAAATTATATATATTAAAGAATAAATAAATTATTGTTAAGGATACATTTTTTACTGTTATTTTTATATGAGTTTATCTTCTAAATTAATTAAATAGATTTAATTAATATATATAATAAAAAGTATTTATATATCTTCTAAACTAAAAAGAATATCATTCAGTTGAACAAGTTTCATTTATTCATAACTCAATTTATTTAATTAAATATTCTTATATTATATTATTATAAAAAATTTTTTATAAAAGAGTTGCATAATTTGTAAATAACTAAGAGCAAAAGATATCATAATATTTGTTATATTTGTGAAGATATATATATGTATGTATTATGCATAATAAGAATAATAGAAATTGTAAAGATCTATTTTATAGATAAGTTGACAGTCTGTTTATATAAAAATAGTTTAAAAACCTAAATATATAAATTTTATTATGGCTTTATATATATACTTATTTATTCAATATATTTTTAATTTTAAATTAATGTGTAATAAAATTATTAAAATCATAATTTTATTATACATATTGCTCTAAAAATGTAATAAAGCAACATTTATTTGGGAATAAATAATTTTCTGCAATAAAACATTAATATTTCATGTTCAAAACTATATTTCTCTATTTTTTCAATTTTCAATCAGATCTAATGTATAATACTTTGTTACATTTACATCACATTTTATCAGTTATATACAAAATTTAAAAATTATATTTGTTATACATATTCTAAAAATGTTACCAATTTTATTGTACATATGTATTCAAAAGATAAATTACATTAATTTCTACTCAATTAGACATGAAAACCAAACTTATTCTTTATTTATTATGAATATTGTTTCTAAATGGCATATCTAATTTATATAGTTTTTTAACAAAATATTTAGCACTAATAAGTATATCGCATGGTAGAGTATTAGAGATCATACACAATCACAATCAATATTTATATATTCAGTGTGAGTTATTCAAAATTGAGAATTTGTTTGTTGACAATGCTTTTCAAATTAGATATATTTATAAATCTAAGAAGTCCAATTCCTACTCATTGAATCTTTTATATATTATAATAATTAGTTTATCAGTTGTATATACAAAAATATAATCATTAATCATCATATACATATAATAAATTTAATAATTAAACATACTCAAAAAGTAATACATTAACCTTGATAAGCATATTTTGTCTACTTTACTTATTTTGAATCATTAACAATATTATATATTTCAGGCTAGTAAGATGGGCACTGTAAATGATCACACGACTATCGTTAAAAAACCACTAAGTATGAAAACTTCGTATAACAATTCAAGTGCGATACCACGCGAACATAGAGAACCAATCGGTAGCGCAATAGAACGTGACAATAGAGAACATAGGGAACGAGAACGAGAGCGTGTGGGACCACGTGATGTGACGACAGGACAAAAATTTGGCCACAATCAGGGCCAACTAAAACGCAGTCCGTCCTTCTCGACATCAATTGCGAGTGGTAATTCTCACCATTCGCAACATGGCCCGCCACCTCCAAAAAAGCACAAAATGTCTTCTGTCAAAGATGTTACTGTTGCTGAAGCAGGAAAATACGGAAGTCTCAATGATTATGCATTTTTTGACAAGGTTCAATTCTTTTATATTTATAAATAACGAATTATTCATTGAAAAAAGTGTGTAAATATTTGTATAATATTCTTCAATGAACAATTTGATTAATATAAATTATTGGATACATTTCAGGTACGAAAAGCCTTACGACAACAAGAAGTGTATGAAAATTTCCTACGATGTCTGGTGCTATTTAACCAGGAAATTGTGTCGAAGTCTGAATTGTTGCAGCTGGTAAATCCGTTCCTGGGTCGATTTCCCGAATTACTACGTTGGTTTAAAGATTTCTTGGGTCACTTGCCCGAAGCGCAAGCATCCACAACAAATACAAGTGCAAGTGCCGTAGATATGGAGGCAGTTCCGAACAACGTCGTACGCGCACATCAGGAACGACCGCAAGGTGATCTCGCGATGGAAATCGATTATACTACGTGCAAAAGGCTCGGTGCTTCGTATTGTGCGTTGCCTAAGTCGTACATACAACCCAAGTGTAGTGGCCGCACACTATTGTGCAAGGAAGTTCTTAATGACACGTGGGTCTCATTTCCTACGTGGTCCGAAGACAGCACTTTTGTAACGTCTAGGTAAAGGGATAACTTCAATTATTAATGAATAAATAATTAGAATTCTATAATTGTGTACCTTTCTTTTATTATTATTAGATAATAATAATAAATAATATTATTAGATAAGCAGTGGTGTAAGATTTTAATTTGAATTGTTTTGAATAGAAAAACTCAGTACGAAGAATGCATATATCGTTGCGAAGACGAGCGATTTGAACTGGACGGCGTAATCGAAACAAATGCTGCAACGATTCGGGTGCTGGAAGGTGTGCAAAAGAAAATGAAGCACATGACGCAAGAAGAACTGCAGAAATTTAAACTGGACGATTGTCTTGGTGGGTGTTCACCTACGATTCACCAGCGCGCCCTTAAAAGGATATATGGCGATAAGGCAGCCGATATAATAGAAGGACTGAAAAAGAACCCTATGGTTGCTGTAGCAGTCGTTCTGCGTCGTTTGAAAAGTAAAGAAGAAGAATGGCGGGAGGCGCAAAAAGGCTTTAATAAGCTCTGGCGTGAGCAAAACGAAAAATATTACCTCAAATCGCTCGATCATCAAGGGATCAACTTTAAACAGAACGACATCAAGGCACTTCGTTGGAAAAGTTTGTTCAATGAAATTGAAACTCTTTATGACGAAGTATGTAGAATTGTTTAAATTCGTGATAATGACAAAATAATTATTCATTTTTCATTAATATAAATATAATTTAAATTTGATAGAAGTGTACAACAATTTAAAATTATTAAAAAAAACATTGATATTGTTAAATTTATTTTTTATATGAAATTTTGTTAATGTTTTAAGTTTTATCTAATAATTTATTAATCTTTAACATTTAATCTAGAAGAGCTTTTAAAATTTGTTTTATATAAATTAAGATTTATATTCTTCTGTTTTCATATAAAAGAATGCTTTTGTCATTAATTATAATTTCTAATTAAAAAATGTTAATAAATCACACAATATACAAATAAAAAATTGTTTAATAATGTATTTACAGAGGCATGAGCAAACTGAAGAAAACGAAAGTCAGCCAGTGACAGGACCACATCTGATTCTGTCATATAAAGATAAATCCGTGTTAGATGATGGAGCGAATTTATTAATCCATCATGTAAAACGACAAACAGCTATTCACAAAGAGGACAAACAACGTATTAAATTACTCTTAAAACATTTTATTCCTGATCTCTTTTTCCATCAAAGGCAAGATCTCAGCGATGACGAGAGAGACGAAGATGGTTAGTGCTATATATTTACAATAGAATATATTTTTAAACATATTTTAAATTAACTAAATATTTAATTATTATATATTAGTACTTTTTCTAAAAGTTATTATTAGAAAGTTGACTCTATATTAATAATTGAAAGTTATTATTAGTTAATATGAAATTATTGATTAATTTATTACAAAACGCTATTGCAAAATATGTATGAATGATATGATTCTAGACCATGCTGGTATGACCTCTTGTGGAAACAATAGTAGTCAAGCGGCGGCATCAACAAATGCGTCACCGCTGGGATTGCAAGGTAGTCGCAACAAATGTTCACCGATACCTTCTTCTGTACCGATCAAACCAGATCCTGATGTAAAAGTTCCGATTCATGCACTTTCGTCTGATCCCGAGGAAGCTTACACTCTCTTCATGTGTAGTAACAATTGGTACCTGTTTTTAAGGTTACATCAAATTTTGTGTGAGCGACTGACAAAAATGTATGATCGTGCGGTTGCACTCGCAGAAGAGGAATCTCAGTACAAACACCAACGAAAAGAGAGTACAGCAGTCGCTTTACGGCTTAAACCGAAAAGTAATTATTAATATTTACTTTTATTAATATGCATAATTAGCTTTATAACGTATCAGTTGCCTCGTCGGCTCATTTCCACGGCCGTTGATCAGTTTAATTATTTTATTTTATTTTAAAATTATATAGTTCAATTTATATTCCGTTGTTAACTTATAGTTAAAAGTTATGAATGTATTTATGTTGAATTATGTACATTTTTTGTTCCTTTATTAATTTTTGAGTTCATTCATACTATTAATATTATACATAGATCTTATTATTAACTCAGATGAGATAGAAGTGGAGGACTACTATCCAGCCTTTTTGGACATGATCAAAAACGTTTTGGACGGGAACATGGAGAGCAATGCTTACGAAGACACACTACGAGAAATGTTTGGCATCCACGCATACATCGCCTTTACGTTGGATAAAGTTGTAACTTATGCTGTGAGACAAGTACGTCAAATTCGTTAATTCAATTAATTCAATTGTTAATCTCAAAATTGAATTACATTTAAATTTATAATTTAATTTCAATCAAAAAATAGTATTAAGGTTGAAAATTAAACTTATATAATTATATATTATTCAATTATATTATTATATTATTATTATTATATTATTATATTATTATTATTATATATTATTATATTATTACAATAATATATAATTATATAATATCTGGTGATTCACAGATGCGTATATAGAACACTCTTATTTTATGTTTTAGTTGCAGCAATTAGTGTCTGATCCTATATGCCAACAATGCATGGAATTATTCCAAATAGAACTGCGCCAACCTAAAGAATCCAGCGGCGCTGGCGGACCTTGCTCGACAGCTTATTTACGAGTTGGTGCTGAATTGGCGTATCAGAGGAAAGCTGAGAAAGCCCTGCAGGATGAAAATTGCTTCAAAATATATATTGTAAGTTTTTACAATATCTTAAACGAAATAAAATTAATTAAATTTATTTAAAATATTTCCATTAAGTTATTATTGTGTATTATTATTATTAATATTGTATATTATTAACATTTCATGAAGAATATAGAGAATAATAATATTTATTATTATCGCAACTAATACATTATTCTTGCTTAAAGTAAACTAATTGTTTTATCAGCAAAAAGATTTAGTGTTAATTTCAAATACAAATCGTTTTTTTTTAATTTGTGTTTGCATTCACTTTCTCTTTATTCTTTCAAATATTTGATAACTTTATATATTTAAAGCAATTTTACAATGTCTAACGAAATGTTACTATAAAATTATTAATAAATTCTATATACAAATTGTCTCAGATAATTAATGAAACTATTTTGTTTCAGTATAAGAAGGACTGTCGAATGACGATTGAGTTGTTGGATACGGAAGGCGAGGAGCCGACGAATGCAGCCGCAGCATCAAACACGCCACCGATGACATCTGGCGGCGGCGGTAGCGGTGTGACCGAGCCCGAAGGCAACTGCCGCGCCGATCGCCAAGATCGAGAAGCGAACTCGCTCGCGTCCTCTGAGAAATGGTCCGCGTATGTTGAGCGGTACGCCGCGCCACCCGGCCAATCGAGTCCCAAGGAGCTGCCGATCGGGGGTGCATCGTCCTCGACGGCGACAGACGCCGATCAGCCGGCCGCCGCCAATCATCCTGTGAGTAGCGACCAGGCAGCGAGGGGGGGAAGGGGCAGAAAGCGCAAGAACACTGACATTAACAAGAAGGTATAGGACCCAAACCCCTTTCAGTAGCCTTTTAAAAAATAAGAACGACACAAATAACAAGAACGTAATCATAAAATAATGATTAATGTACAAATCAATTAATTTATTATTATTATTAATTATTGCAGTTATGTTAGATTATTATATATATATATCAAAGACGTCGTTCTAATTCAAAATCTGACAAAGAAACGCGCGACTTCGTTACTTCGTTCAGCGAGAACAGTTTTTGAACGGATGATCGATATTACTGCTATTCTTTTGGACCTTTGGCACTTTGATCGCGAGCTCTTTAATTGATTGGTATTAGGTCAATAATATGTAGGGTTCTTTATGCATTTATATATATAAACTTAATAACATTTATATATATAAAAATAATTATGGACGGTATTCCCTCTTACATAATTTCTTCTTACACTTTATATCCACTTAATAGGATTTAGAAGTGTCGAAAGAGATTCAATATGAAATTTTCTTTTAGTTATAGAAATTAATAAATGAATGGTTTTAAGTGTAATATGGAGGAAAATTTTTGTTAATTAAGAATTCATATTCTATTATTTTTTGTGTTAATTTTGTATTTATTATTTTGTATACATATATCTGTTCTTTTTGTTAAAGTATTATTAGTTTAAATGAATTTTATTCAGTGTTATTTGTTTAATTTTTCATTTGAGTTGCACTCGTGCGACATAATGGATGAAAATGCGCCACAAAGGATTGCATTTTAATATTTTTTTGATAAATTCGTTTTTCGATCGATGCTATCTATCTGTGTTTCATTAATTATGTATATAAAATGTATAAATGTATGTGAAACACTGGCATTTGATCAAACTTCGTCAGTTTACGCAATCAATCGACAAAATAAAGTAGCACGAAGTAACGAACGTTTCGGTATTTGTTTCTGAAACAATTTGTTAATTTTTTTATAACTCGTAAAAACAAGACTGAAGACTTTTCGTTGCAAAGATAAAAGTTTATTTATTATTATTAGTTTATTGTACGTTTTTAGTTAAAAAATTGTTTATTGCGTTTTTATCGTAAATGACTCAGGAATTTTTTCATCGTCTACAAACGACAAAAATTTCGATACGGTAACACAATACGTATGTTTGCAAGATACGGTTGAAATTTTGAAGGAAGATATAAATGGTACAATGGTTTATGTTTTCGTTCGAACCACTTAGCTGCCGTGGATGATTTTTGTTTTCACTGTTTTAAATGCTTTCGATCCTTCCCGTTTATCCTAGTTCATTTGAAAAGTTACAAAAAATGTGCCTTGAAAAATTCATGGGTTACAAAAAATATTATGATTGACATTATTAACGTTTAAAATAACAACCAGCAATTGTCTCCCAAAGCAAATTCTTTTTCAATTATTGTATTTGACATTAATTAATATGACATATCATTTTTGTATATCTCAACATGTTCATTGTTCAAAGCAGTAAGGTCTTAAATAATTTACTTTCTTCGGATCGTGAAAACTTGTTTTTTAAGCAATTAGTCAGTTAGTTGTTCGCGACGAATTTGTTAATGTTAAAATCATATACTATTCGGCAGAAAAAACAATGAGTGGG
>JABFPK010000004.1:0-29414 GCA_022817445.1 Habroteleia sp. ZL-2020
ATTCCATATTGTGATTGATCTTAGTTAAAATTTCGTTCATAATTATTTATATCCGGTTGAATACATTTTTGAATTCTTCCTCTGCTCATATTATTATAACAATAATATATTGTTTCTATCTGCATCTTCTATCTGAGTAAAATAATATTTTAAAACTAATTATATGTGTGCTATTATAGGGCTGTTATTAAATTATGCGTATTCTGATATCTATTTAATACCCGATTTCTGACTCATTTTTCTTTTATATTTTTTAACTGTTAATAACTTAAAATTCTTCTAGTTATTATTATATAACAATAAATTAAAAATGTACATTTAAAATGCCATAGAATAATTCAAAATTACGTTTTCATACCAATTGAATTAATGATAAAAAATGAAAAACACTAACATAAAATAAATTACAATGCAACAAACTAAATTATATATTATTTATATACAATAAAGTGACAAAATATTATTCGTGTCTCAACACATTGCTTCCAAAATGAATAAGCAGTCCCTAAATATATCCTATATTTCATTCTTGTTTCAAAATTCAAATCGGAGAGACCGAATCTACCCTACAATTGAATCTAGGTCGTTTAAGTCACTGTCCACATCAACCCTGCCAGTAGACGCAAGGGAGTGTGTGAACCCTCGCTACTGCACAACCCTCGCAAAGTCGCAGCCTCTCTTGTAAACTCGACCATTGACGCGGACAAAACTTGTTCCATGGCGGCCACGAGCTACTTATATCCGCGCACCGTCTACGCTCCCTTGACACGCGAATCTTTTTCTTCTGTATCCGTTCGACAATAGTCCGTCGAAAGAGTGAAACCTTCGACGGTTGACGAGTTTTCAGTTGACTTTGTGTTCGAGGAGAAGCGTACGCCGAGGTGACTGACTCGCCAGTCGATCAAACTTCTCGCGCGTTATTGTCAAGCGTGCGACTAGGTAAATAGCAGAAAAAGGTCGTCGACACAACAGAACCAAATGTGCGCGTGCATCTCAAGTACACGTGCACGGGACCCGACGTTTGATTTGAGAGCTCGAGGCGCAACGATGATAATGGAGCGAACATGTGCGTCATCGTGTCAATAGCCTTGTCATCGAGTTTGGCAAACGAGGGACGGCAACCGGGTAATCGAATGGATCGCACGGCAAACGGGCGACTCGACGAATGCAGTTCACTGGCTCGCCGTTACTGGGAAACGAGGCTGTACCGCGGCCAGACACTCGGTCGGTCTGAGTGATGAGCGAGTCTCGGCATCACCTGCGCTCGGTCTCGGATTTATATGCAGCCGACGAAATAGAAGTGCTCTTGCTCGAGGAAATACGCGACCTGGAGCCCCCACCGTCAGCCTATTCTCGACCAGAGGACATTCAGGATTTCGAAATTGGTACGATACACTCACTACCGCAAACAAGTTTTCCTGAAATATTCCTGTATGGGAATATTTCAGCCCGCGATAAAATCCCACATGCTCATTTTTTCTATTATTTTATTTATTCGGGTAGGATTTTTTTAATTTGTTTTAAGCTGAAATTTAATTAGTTTGGTAAATTTTGCTTTTATGATTTTGTTAGGATGCTTGGGAAAATATAAGAGGAGAGAATATTAAAAAAGAATTTTCATACAACAATAAGTATAATATTGTGCAGATATAATTATGGATGTTATGATACAAAACAATCATGTGGAATTTTTTTGCTATTCGCATTTATTAGTTATTAGAATATCCTTTTTTGGTTTTTACATTGCTATTTTAGAAAATGTTATTTTTTATATTTATTATTTAATCATATTAAGTTTGATACAAGTAATAGAATTTATTATCTTTATATATTGCTTACATTTAAAATATTTATATATATATATATATAATATATAATAATAATGTATATGTTGTATTTACTGTTTTATATATTATTTTATATCAATTTTATAAGTATCATATAGAAAAGATTTTTGTTTGTAATTAATGAATGTCTTTTTTTTGATTTACGAAATATTAATTGTTGAAAAAATTTTCTTGGTTCAACAAAAAAATTCATTGGTACTAATGTTAATTGTATTATAATGACGTTGCGTTTGAATAATTTTTAATAATTTATTGTCGTTTTATTATTTATATTTTCAAAAATTTATAATTTTGCATATTCATCTACTTGACACTCATTTATTAGTGCGTTATATCATTTTAATTTAATTTAATTACTTTATTATTATTAATTTAGTTAAAGTAAATAAGTATGTTAATTAATTGTATTACATTATTATAATTATTATTGATATCATCCTTTCGTCCTTTAAAAGTAAAATAAGAGTTTTCCAATAATCAATTTACAATCTTTTCGCATTGGATGTCTCTATTTTATGCTGCATATTATAAAATGTTATTGAATCAATACTTTGAGATAATTTTGTGATTATTCTTTAATATGTAAATCAAAAAAAATATTTCTAGAATTTATTTATAATTTATTTATGCAATACAATAACAAATACTTTCAAATTAATTATCTACAAAAAATATTCTAATATAAATACTTAATATATAGTGTAAACAAGCAATAATTAGAACCATAAGCTATTAAATTCTAATGATTAAAAAAAAAAAAAAAAAAATAGTCTATTATTAATCTAAAAAAGGAAATAGTTTATTATTTTTTGATATAAGTTTTTAAGTAAAATATGGATATAATAACATTCTCGAAAGCGTTGTGTTTTAAGACAGAAAAATATTGAGGTCGCGGGCGGACAAATGAACTATATTGCAGTTATAATATATTTATAATATAAATTAAATTAAACAAGTTACTAAAATATTTCTTATAATATAACTTTATTCAAGCTTAATTGATATTAAGTTCTAGTTAACATTTAATTTGAACAATTTTTAGAATATCAATAAAAATAAAATGTTAATTCTCATAATTTTATTTATTAGACTACATGAATAACTACATTCTTTTTCTGATTACCCATGTATCAATAGCAGGCAGCAGGACAGGGGGGCGTATCAGCTCCCAATCATCGGAACTGGATTCGCCAGGAATACATTCCACAGTCCATTCATGGGACTCGCATGCCAATTACCGTGGTCACTATGGCCGCGATCACCGGCATGGTTCTTCCAACGCGATGGCTTGGCCCCGCTCTAGTCATTTGGTCTTCTATTGTGACGTGCAAGGCCATTTGAAAACTACTACTGGTGTCATAAGATTATTATTATTGGTAAGATCATTTCTATTATTTTTTTAATATATGCATATAATAGTTATACACACCAAATATATCGGATGTATTAACAAATATTTGATAAAAAAATTATAGTTTATTTGTATGTTAAGATTTTGACGAATTTGCTGAAATATTTGAACCCTTAATGCGAATTTCTGATAATGAATTCAAGTTAATTGTGTCAGTCAGTCATTTTGATTTAATACTTTTTTATAATTCTGATGTATTATAATGAATATTTATAACTCATTTCCATAAGTTAGATGTTAGCAATCATTGTGATAAGATGTTGTCATTAATTATTAAGATGCAGAGAAGTGTGATCTAAGGATAGTACTAGGTGGATACTACAACGGCGGAAAAAACGAGACACTCTTGAAAAATCATGAAAATTTACTATTTACTATTACTAATTTACACTAGTGTATAATTACAAGTCAAAGCTTGAGAAAAATCAAAAAGCATTAAAGTGATTAGCATTCGATTGTCAATAGCCGATTTAACATCACCTAAGAAATAAAAGTAGTACTGTTTACGTTGAGTGAAACTGATCAAGACTCGGTTGATTAAAATCGAGTAATTAATAAATGCAACAATCCCGTGTAGAAAAAATAAGTCTGGCAAAAGTCTGAACAAGTCTGGCCAAGTCTGGCTTAGTCTGACTCATGATCGAGTTCCAGACTTTCCTTTTTTGAATCTGGCATGCTATTTTTTGATAAACGTTAAATTCTGAAAACAATTCTGGTGGTTCATACTTTTATAGTTTGGAATAAATTTGGATCGCCAGACTTCATTAGTCTGGCGGGAGTATAGGCGACCAGACTAAAGACCATGATCCAGACTTAACCAGACATTTACCAGACTTTCGCCAGACTAGTTTTTTCTACGCGGGAAGTTTGTATTTCAAGGTCATCTTTCAAGTGCTTTACTTAGTGATGGAAGAAGGAAGACGAGTTGAAAGTTTGACAATTTAATTGGTGATCTTTTCTATTAAATTAAAAATACTATTGTATTCCTGTACGAGAGCATTTTTCCTAACTTCAGGAAATTTGGACGATATCGCTTCGTTAATAATTTCAAAGTTTAAATCAATTTTAATTCTGGAAGAGCCTTTTAGTAGAAGATTTTAGTATGCTAATATATTAACGTGTTCATCATCAGTTTCCACGACCGTACATGGTTACATACATACAAATCATGGATCTTTTTAAAACTTGTTGATAAATATAGGCAATGACACTATTAAATTTAAAAATATAATTTGGGTGAGCTGATGAGTAATTTTTGAAATTTTATGATGTTTTAAGATAAAAATCTCACCATGTATATTTATAAACTTTCTTATGGCATTAATATTATAAATAGCAGTACAATTTCCATATACTAAAGAAATCAAATTAAAAATTTAATTGTTTAACAGATATCTTCGGCGGCATGTCTCGCTACGTTATGCAGTTCTGGCACTGCAAAAGTCAGCCTTTTCATGCTGCCATTAGTTGGACGCTTACGATTCATGATATTCGTAGCAGTTTTTTGTATATTAATTACTGCCGTACTTCTCTTCCTTGATATAACACACGTCATATATATTTTTCCGTTTAACTGGGGTAAAGTGGTAAGTGTAATAGAATTTTTCATTTACCCAATAAGCATAAAACAAATGTACACAATATATTAAAGAGCAATGATTTTTTAAAAGCAAAAAATAAAGTATAATAAATGAGTAAAATTGAAAAACTAATTTAAAATTATTTGTAAAAATGCAGTACGTTAAAGCAATGTAACTAAACAATATATATATGTATAAACAAATTTTGTGTTTTTAGATTGTATAAATAAAATAATTATGTTTTTTACAGAATGCTTGGATGTTTTCCGGTGTTGGAATTTCGTATATAGTAAGCAGTACATTATTAATATTTTCTGTGCTGGAGTATTATGGAGGTGGTTGGGTACCCAGACGAACTCGTTCTCAATTATCGGCAACAGCAGGACTAGGATTATCCTGTGCGTTGATGTCATTCTTGTTGTCTTGGCTGGCCAGCAGAAGCAGTGCTAACTTTAAAAGTCAAAGCAGTCACGATAATGCTTCAAGCCAACTTTACAAACCTGTAGACAATTCTTCTTCGTCCGGGGTTAGTTTGTAACTGCACTATTGAAATTTACAGGGAACATTAATATTCATAATAATATTTATCTTATGTTACATTTTGAGCAACCATGCTTTAAACAAGTATTTTAACAATTGGTTTTAAATAAAAGTAATAGAAAAATAATATATATGCAATAAAAATTGGCGTTTAAACATTTCTGCAATTTAATTATATCTTGTGTATACGATATTGTTTATACTATCACAGTATTCAGACAATATTAGATTGTATCGTAGATAATTTGTATTTTTTAAATTCCGTTTTCAAAGTTTGAATGTCTATTTGAATAATAGACATTTGTAATTATTTTATTTTAATAAATAACATTTTCTTTTTCACACACAGGTGACTCTAAAAGAGAGAAGTCCTAAAAGACCTCCGTCCTGGGTCGTAAAGAACCAGAAGAAGCGGAACGCAGACAGCGATAGCAACACGGAGAATGGTCATCGCGGTAACGACAGCGACAAATATAAGCCTCGGGCGAAGAGGAAAGATCATTGGGCGTCAGCGAGGCAGCACTTCCTCACGCCGGAGGACTATGACGACGCGTCGGCCGACGCACGCAAGGCGCAAATGGACAACGAAAAGCGTCGGCGTCGTCGAAGAAAAGAGGGTCAGAGCAGCATGGGCAGTTTGACCACCAGCAAGACCGGCACGAGTCTTAGTCTGGAAGAATCGAAGACTAGGAAGGTACCAAAGAAATTGCCGCTGCAGAACTTAGAGCGGCCTCGCAAAGCCAGCAATGCAAAGCAACCGCAAGCAAGCAGTCAGAGGACTAGTCAAAGGACCAATGACGACGACTACTGGGTTTCGGAAACCCAGCGCGGCGAACCTGCCGGGAACGGCGATTTGTCGTCTTGGGAGGCTAAACCAACAACGAGCAACGAGCGCCGCGAAAGCATCGAGGTCACTGTCACTCAGTCCACCACCTGGTCCACGCAGTTCCGGACGCCACCAGACGATGTTCAACCTTGCTCCAGCAAGACTCTCGATCCTTATCCGTTTGCTTAAGAACCGGTGTTGCAAAAGGATCACAGAATATGATTAGCCTTGTCCAGTCTTTTTAAAAACTTACTGAACGGATTATAAACGTCATAAAACATTGCATAAGTAAATTCGTGATGTTCGAAGCATATAGTGAACGTTTATTTGGTATCTACACGGATTTATATTTTGTACAGGTGCTGTGACGAGTCGTTGGTTACGAACCAAAAAGATGAGTGTTTTATTGATTAAAATTGAACTTGAGGTAAAATCGAATATAAAACCAAGATTATACATTTATGTGTGATTACTCTTTGAAAATTTAATTTTAAATGTAATGCCCCCGTCAACATCGATTTGTAATTTGATAACACTGTAGAATGCGAAAGAAATATTAATTTAAACTTAAATAAGGTAAAGAGATTAAAATTTGTCTAGATTTCGTTAAATATATAAATTTACAAATTTATATACGATGATCCATTAACAAAGTTGTAATTTATTTATTCTTCGTGTATGTATATATCGATTCTGATAATGACCTCTTTGCCAAAAATAAAACATAATTGTCAAGACAGAATGAATTAAATTTGCATCGTATGAATTGAAGATTTCCTGAATTAATTTTATTATGCAATTTATTATACTTAAACGTATATTCTATGATAACGTTCAGCACAATGTAATTAATAATTACTAGTAATTTGGTTGAAAAATATTTTTCTTTAAGAAACAAATATATTTTAAATAAATTATTCAGAGAGTACTATATAATTTTTTATAATATTCTCTTCATAGACGATTTAATTCTAATATCAGAATATTTATAATATTAAAATTGTTTGTATTTAAAATTCAGGATAGATTATGTATAAATATAAAAAATAGAAAAATTTTATTTTCTGATCTGTGTGGTATAAATTTTATATATAAAGTATTGATTAAACAACATTTTTTTTATTAAAATCAAATCATGCAGATAAAATGGTTTTATATTTCATAAAATTTATTTATAATGCATTATAAATACTTACAATACTTTCACAATACATGTTGTAACTTTAATCAAAGTCGTATTTAAAAAGTGTAGAAACATTATAATATTTTTATTGTTTTCATTATTTCGTTTTATAGATATTAATTTGCATATACACATGTGAATTTTTTTCTAGATTTGAAGTAAAAAAGATCAAACTTAAAAAGTCACCCAATTCTTAATTGCAAAATCGATGTAGTACCCGTCGTTACATCACTCTTTGTTATATGACACAGTTTTATCTTTACAATTTTACATTTTAAAAATATTTTTTAAAATTGTAATTCTTGAAATATATATTATGCCTATTAATTTTAAAAGATCATTCTAATACCGTAATAAGTAAACGTATCTTTTAAATAAAAACAATCTAGGACTTCATATGATCTAAATGCAATTTGCCAAGGATTTTCGACACGACAGAAGCAAGGTTTTTGACTTTGGTGAATGTTACAATTCAATGTATTTTTTTAACCGTCAATAACTTTGCTTCTTGCTTTTCATATCACTTTGTGATCCTTTTATCATTCTAATTCGATTGAGTTTAATTTTAGGAGAAAAGGTTTTGGATGAAATGCACTTATGAGAATGACACGTGTGGCAAATGTAACAGCGAACATTGTTGTAAAACGTGTATATTAAGTATTTCAAATTACTTGCGAAGTCCTTCTAGTCAGCGAGAATATTTTATTTTATTTAAATGCTATGTCATATATAACGCAGTGGGTTATTAAAAACTGTATATATCGCTAATGGTATTTGAACGCGATTTATAATAAAGGTAATATTCGCAGGTCATTTGATAATACCACAATTATAAATGTATATGTACAAGTAACCGTGTGCTAAATAATATGAAGTATGTAAAAACTCGATAATATGAACAGTAAAAAGTACTGACGGCTTGATCGCAAAAATACGGGTCGTTATTTTCGATATTACGCTAAGGAGTGATAACCTAAAGGAATGGAATTTACAAAGGTTCGTAAGCCAGTTTAAAAGTAACTATCTGAGAGCTTTATCCATTATTAGATAAACGGAGCATGTGAATAAAGTGAGAGACGACGATTTTTTTACATATTTTTTACGGATTTAATTAAAATGCGCGCAAGAAATCTTTACGTCCAATTTTAAGTCTTTCTAAGACTAAGTTTCTCAAGTCAAAAGCAACAAATTTGGGGAAAAATACGAGCGATACGCGAACAGTGACGCTGTTAGAAATGAATTTCTCTGATATAAAGAACGCCGTAGAACATTTTTATTTCAAAATAAAATTGTTCTTGAGTTTTTTGCGTGAAGATGTACATTTACTCAAAATCATCTAAATCCGATATATATTTTTATAGAGACATTCTTCCAAAATATTCTAATTAAATACCTATTAATGGCGCCACTGTTTAAAAACAATTACTTCGAATTATAGCTGCCAAATGTACTCGTTTAATCTGAATGATGGAAAAATATTAAGAAAAATTATTTATTTTGAATTGCCTCCGATGTTTCGCGAGGATCCGGTACGATGCAGGCACCGAACTCAATGGATCTTTTGTTATCGCGTCTTCTTATAAACGTTAAGATGTACTGCTAGAATTAACGAAGTGTTCAATCCTTTTATTTTTTATAAATCTATAGATATTATTATTTGAGGGTTCCTAGTTTTATTGCACGAAAGTAAATATATTATATAATTACAGTGATCAATATTATAAATAGATTAGGCCGTATCTTAATTTCAAGATGCGTTCTTCGTGCATAAACTGGTAGGTTCTTCAGAAGCTATCTTACCAGTTGTTCAACACGAAATTTATACAAAATGTGATCATACAATTGTTTCTTGTAAAAGCAAATTATTTTGTTTGCTAGTGCAACAAACATTTGTTTTATCTTTGCAACATTTTTTGTAGGTTTACTATGTCTATGTTTCCATAGAGTAAAAGGCACACGACACACACAAACACAATGCAATCTGGCAACGGTTGCAACAGATACGATGTTCAGCAGATTAGAATAGTTCTGCGAACACTCGATAAATATATTTAAAGAATTTCGCCTTTTTGTATAATGACAATCTAATTCAAATTCTAAATATATTTAAACTTAGTATTAATCGAGTCTGTTTAATTGAGTACAATTTTGCATTCACTGCCACGCGAGTCTTTGTAAAGATATGCTGCGCTTGTATCGGAGATACTTAGTATTAAATTTTCACTTATGTCCAATCATGTAATCATTAAAATCAGTATGGAAACATAGCCATCATATCTACCGTCTAATCGTGTTACTAAATTTAAAGTTTGAACATCTTGCAATTTCCATTGTGTTTACTTATTTAATGTATACAATTTTATACAAAAATTGTACAATTAATTGTGCATTGAACACTTTTGATCTTTTGGTATATTAACTCTCATGAAATATTAATCTATGTTGAGTAAGATGAGAGAAATATTTTTTTAGTACATACATATCGTGCTAGAAATACAATTACTATTTGACATAAATCGTGTTAATTTATTCATCGATTAATTAGTAAATCGGTCACCTTGCGTAAAAACGGTCACCTGTCATGACGTTAATATTTATTCGAGGATACTTTACTCGTAAATTCTACACTAAGTTTGCTGTGGAAAAATGAACGGGTTCGAAAACTTGTTTGCAATTTCTCGAAACCGTCCAAACTTTGTCGCAAATGTAATTTTGTATTCGTTTCGATCTATGCACAATAGTAGATTCGAGAAGGCATTTATATATTATAATTAGAATTAATTTGTTTGAAAAATTCAATGGTCATATAGATTTGTAACGAATACAATGCGATGATAATACGTATTCATACATATTTATATTAAATGTAATTAATTGCATGAAAAAGGTGGCCATTCAGTATATTAATACTTTTTCACGAAATACGTATGTTTCACGCTCAATTTTACTGTACTTTATAATGTTCAGATAGGTTCATTCTATATTTTTAAAGCAATATAAATTATATAAATGATGTTTCAGTTATTTATTTCAATTAATAATTAATTAATTATAATGATGAAGTCTGTATAAAGCACAAACATTTTACAGGGTATATTTAAATTCATTTAACAATTTTATGTGTTGCGCATTTATCGTAATTGATGAATTTAATATTGAATTGCATGATTTGGGCGTAAAAGCGATTTAAAATGCGCTACTTTTGACGTAATTTGCAACGAGATAGGACATTTGAATTCTTTTCATCAAAATATATTTAACATGATGTTATTATTTTGTAATCGTTATTTTTATCATACAATCGCACTTAAATCTGCTTATGTGACTATGTACATAAAATAAATTAATAAAATATCACCACTTATGGCTTGATAAACCCATTTTTGTGCAATTATGTTATGTACAATTTTCATTTTGAAACAATAATTCATCAAGTATGATTATATATATAACTAACGTCAATCTATATTTCATAACTACTTTTAACTAAATTTTAAAAATTCATCACTCTTTCACTGGTAACTTTTCAACGTGTTTTCCGTTCCATCTGAACAATTTTTCAAATAAGTTTCCATAGTTTGTTCTAGTTTTGTTTCTTTTGTATTTGAGAATTTATCAGGATTATTTACTCCATGAATACATGCGTTCGAGATCAGCGGATATCTATTTAAAAATAAATAATTTATTTTACTTTGGATTAACATTTGTTGAATAATAAGTATATTTCTAGAAATTTAGTGCTTTAATTCTTTACTTCTGACTTGTCGTATTCATTGCACAATACATGGTGTGAGCCTGAAAACAATTTCTATTGTAGTTTATTATCAATTTATTTTAATTATTTATATTTAAATTTTCTTACAGGCTGAGGCATTCTATATTGTCCATAAGACTGGAATCTCCAGTTATTTTGGCAATACGGATTCATATTAAGCTGTTGTTGCATCATGTGTTGTTGTCGATTAAAATAATTGACATAATACGGATAACAGCCAGGATTACCAGTTACTGATGAAATCGCCAAAGAATTTGCAACTGCAACTGAAATAGAAACAAATTAGTTATTATTAATAACTACATTTTTAAGAACTCATTGGTATATTATTGATTATTAGCCATAACTTTAACTTTAACTTTAAATAAGTAAATAATTAAACTAAATATTTCAATTTAAATAATTATGTAAATAAAAATAATTTAAATAATTAAATTAAAAGAGGTACCTTTTGCTCGTTGGATACTCATTAACGCGTCACAGTATTGCTTTTTATATGCTGATATTTCCATTGAGGGATATTTATTTGGCATAATATTCATAGTTGTATCTAGATCCGAACTAGAACAACGAAATATTTAATTATGATTTTTAAATCATTATTAACTTACAAACATTACACTATTTGATTTCAGAAGTGAATTTTAACGAATTTAATGAAATAAAATTATTTTATTTATTAATTTTTGCACTAACTTACTCTGAAATATTATTTAAGACGCTGCATTGTTTTTCTTTAGAATTTCTCGTTCTTTTTGTAGGTAGCAAATTTGTTTTTGATTCTCCATTTGCATTTTGCGAGAGCAAATTTCTTTGGGCGACTCTTTCTGATCGTGGGCGAGTAGGTGGCTCGGGTCTTTTCCGACGCATTGATCTGTTCTGCAGTATTTCTTTCGTCTTTATTTGATTATTATTTGAGCTAAATATTTTATTTAATGTAGATGATTCTTTTACAATTTTTCTTTCGATGGATATTGATTTAAAAACTTTTGTTTCTTTCGTGGTCATGTTTTTAGATGATTCGAAATTTTGCGCTCGTGCAATCGGTTGAGTTTTAGGAAATTCTGGAACAACTGTGATAATTTGTTTCTGTTAAATAATTATCTATAATTGTTATAACAGTCCATAATGAATTACAATATAAAGTGGAAAATAAATTTACTACAAGTTACTCCATTTTTAATTCGTTTTAGAAAATTTTTTAAACTTTGATTCAAATTTTCTTGAATTTCAAATGGATTTTCTCGGGCATCCTAAAATAATAATGAATTATTTCAATTATAATCAATTGATTTAATAGCGTAATCATGACTAATATGTGCCTAAATATAAATTATAACAGAAAAACACATTTTTATGAATTGTTTATTTAATTGTAAATGTAATAATTATACAATTAAATGTAATTAATTTATACACTAGATTTAATAAAATTAACAACGATGGCAAAATGTAAATTAAGAATTTAAAAAAACTTTTGTAAAGTTGAACCTCATAACAAGGAAGACTGTAATCGTCAGAATCACTTCGCACATAATCCATGCTATGAATATCTTTGCAAATTGCACGATACAACTTTTTTTCTTGATTATTTGTTTGTTTATAAGTAGAAGTATGGAAAAATTGAAAGCTCTCTTCTTTATTTTTCCCATTGCTTTTTTTTAAAGTGTCAGTATTATTGTTTAATACCATTGGCTTTTGTTGCAATTCTAATTCACATTGATTTGTTAAGGTCTCCTCAACTTTACTCGAATTTGAAATTGAAGTCAAATTGTTTTGCGTAGAAACAATTTTATTTGAGACTTCAAGTCTCCATGCACTCTACAAAATAAAAACGTACTTTTTCTTATACTACTAATTGTAGTGGAAATTATAATTAGTAGCTTATTGATTATTATTACTTTTATTGGAGGCAATTTCTTTTGCGTAGAAACTTGTATCCATTTCATTCCAGGTTGTGACACAGAAGAAGAAGGTTTCTGAAGGTTTAGTTGAAGCATATGTGAAGGTCGATTAGGCACAGAAGATATTGTTTGACTCGATGGTATTATATTACATTTATTAAATACTGTATCTTGATTGGTATTCTGTAAATAAAGCATAAATCATTAATATAAAATTATATAACATTACGTTACATGCCTTGAAAAATTAAATTAAAATGAGAATTTATTTGGATACCTGAAATTCATGTAAAAATAATGTTTTTCGTTTCTTTAATGGCAAATTATTCTCATTGATTGGCTTTTTCAACATGAAACCAGCAGGAGATTTTGTATTTGAAGATTCAACGGACATATAATTATGTTTGGTATCTTTTTTGCATTGGGTTTGTGATTCCGAAGTTAAAGGGGTGCAATATGCATTACTGAAGAAATAGTTTTAAAAATTAATAAATAAATAAATATATATAATTTCACAAACTCTTAACAATTAAAAAAATCTATTACTTGTTAAATCTTAAAACAGGAACGTTTAATCGATAATGACCAGTAGTATCATAAAAAACTTTTTCTATGGTAGCTTCAGAAGCTCCTTTTGGAGGAGGTACCATTGACGCCAAGGTACAAAATCCTTTAGGCTCAAAATTTTGCAACATGACATAAAGGGTACGGAGAAGTCTAGCGTAAACGAGTATTCCATCTTCTGGTTGATAGATGTGTAATAATCTAGCAATCGTCTTCGTAACATTTGTACCTTCATAAAAAGTTCTTAAGTTGGACCAAAGTTTTGTAAAAGCTTCAACGTCTGGTTTATAAACATTGATGGAAGATTCGGCAACTGAAAACAATTTAAGCTTAATTAAAAATATGTTCTATAAAATAATATAATTAATTTAAATTAAAATAAAAGATAAGAGATGACTTCTTTTGTTCTCTTTTGTTTTAATTTAATTTTATAATAAAAAATATAAAACTAACAGAACGCACACAGTAAGAATAAAAAATAATTAATTTATTTAATACACACACTACTGTTTAATATTTTGTAATTTAAATTAGATATTTATTTTCATAAGTTCTTTTATATCAATTTGTATACTAATTTAAAATTTATTTACCTTTCTTTTGATCCATAATACGTAAATATAATTAATTAAAGACACTATTTTTAAAGTAAATTATATTAGTTATTAAAGAACTTCAAAGATTCAAATTCAGCAAATGAAATGGCGATTTAAACAAAGTGTTCAATAAATAAGAAAAACGTCAGGTTAGATTGTTAAACAAACAAATGAACAACTACTTAAAAAATAACAAAAAGAAGAAATAATCAACACTTGACAAATTACTAAAAATTATTATTGATTACATATCCGAATTAAATTTTTTTAAACACAATTTTTAATATTTCTATTAAAAAAAATATGAAATTATTCAAAAATTAATTCTATTATTTTTAAAATGTTAATTATTTTGTAAAAATATTTGGAATTTGTATCTTTAGTTTTGTTTTAGTTAGTATTTAGTTTTAGAGTTGTTGCTTTAATTAATTAATTTTATTTTGTATTTAATAATTTAATTAAATACAAATATTTAATATTATATTATTAAGTTATACTTAATACTAATATATACATTAATAATTATATTATAACAACTTGTGAACAATTTTATACTTGACTAATTCTCAGAATTAAATTGTTAATTATAAAAATGCAATAATAAAGATTCGAAAAATATGTCTTCCCGTCATCGTAATCCGCAAGTGTAGATGTTTGGATTATATTAATGAAAGTCTTAAGAAGTCGTGTCTCCCATTAAAGTTATATTTTTCGAATGTAGTCATAAATTCAGGTGTTTTGTAGGGATTATGTCAGGACTATAAAATGACAAGTATTTCGATCTCGAGAACGCATAGTGCTCCAAAATGCATAGCAAACAAGAATATAAAGTTTATTGTTTCTTACTGCTAGTGGTGGTATCATCCGCGAAATCTTTATCCAGTGCGCCATGGACTTTTCCTGAAAGCCCCAAAGGTAATTGCATAAAATATGTAAATCGTGTAAATCTATGTACATATTTAAATATAACAACTTTAATCTAAGGTATCTTATTTATTTTGAGTTTATATGAGAAAGAAATTAATTCCAAAATACAATTTTTAATCATTACCCAGTTTTTATTTGACCAATGTTTCAAATTCAGAAAACCTTCATTAGTATTAAAATATGTAGATACAAAATAAATCATCGATAGAAACACAGATACTATAAGATATGATTGGCAGATCCCCCGATGATTCTATTTTTATGAATTGTTTGCAGCAGATCAAAAGAGAAGTCTTTTTAGTCCCTTCAGTCCATTCAACCCATTCAGTCCTTTGAATTCTTACGCTTTTGGACCATATGCCGGCCCTTACAATCCTTTCACGCCAACTTATTATCAAGGACCGCCATCTTCTTATGGTGCAGGATCATATACATCAGATACCTCTAGTCGAAGACGAAGATATATGGAAGATCCAGGTTTATATAGTGAATTTTTCAATATAAATATAAAAAACAGAAAAATAGCGTAATTGTAATAAAAATAAATTGAAGTATAAAATAATATTTTTAAAAAAATTATATATTACAGACAGATTATTTTCATTTTCGATATAAATATAATTTATATTTTGTAGCATCTGTGAATTCGGGACGTCCTCCATTATATCCAGGTCTCAGTCCAATTTCAGAAGAACCAGAAGAATCTAAACCGATTAGAAGTGCTATTGATCCAGCTTTATCCAATAAAACTCCTATTGAATATTTACCTCCGTTTGGTATGTATGGGCCAATGATAGATCCTTCTATGTTCATATCCAAAAAGACGATGTTTCTTGACAATCTCTTCAAGACACTCGCTACTAGTACACCACCTCCGGCAACGACTGACGACGTACCTGCAACTAAAGCAACGATTGTACCACCTGACTTCTGGCTTCCAAATTCTATTACGCCTGGTCCGATGGAATACAATAACAAAGTAGTGGATTTTCTTGATAAATTATTTGACAACTTAAAAATGAATAGAACTGCCCCAAGTGATGATGTTATAAAGTATAATTTCGTTAGATCAATGGATTTTGATTCGACTACGCAGGTAAATTTGTATGATACATAATTGTAACACTATAATCATAATGAAAAAGCATTAACATTTTTTCGATTTATAGAAAAAAGTAGCCAGATCGTTAGATGATATAGCGGCAATTTCTGCAGCAAAGGACTCTATAGTAGATTCTATTTTGTCAGAACTAAGTGATTTGAAAGGAGACATGGTAACAACTCTAGACGACCTAGTCACTTTCCAAAAAACATTTCCTTCATCTTCTTCAAAAAAATCATTCAAAGCCGGACCATGGTCGAAATTTGACACAGCTGATCCATCCTTACCATTTAAGCAACGAATGGCGATGATTGGTCAGGTTTTCGACATGCTGACAGCTCTTCAAAGGAATATAACTAGCGCAGTTCAAGAAGCAGTTAATGCAAAATTAGAAAATACTAAGTCTTTTAATGACATCGGAACTCCTGGAGCAAATATTAACATGACTTTATTCGATGCCATTAAAAGCAAATTGTCAAGCTTAGATCCTTATAAACAAGCATACAATGGTGCATATTCTCCAAAATTCTCTAGAACCGTTCCACAAACGGCAACGTCATTCTGGGTAGCTTATCCACAGGACAACTCTCTGGGTGCAGTAAAAAGACAGGTTGAGGAAGACCCTTCTGGAAGAATGTATAATGAGATGAGTATGGAAGACAAGAAAAATCAAATAAAACAAAAAACTAGAGCAGTAGAAATGGAAATGCATCAGGGTTATCAAAGTATGCCACCGGGTACATTGGAGTCTGTGCAAGCAGGAGGTGGATCTGCCCTGGGTCACGAAGGCGGAGGAATTAATTTATTGGTATGTTCATTATTGAAAAACGATCAAATCCATTTTTAACACTTAATTATTTTTTTATTGAATTATTTATAATTTAACAAAGTGTTAAGGTACAACAAACTCCAAAATGGTTTTTAATAACTTTGTATATAAAGTTATTAACAAATATTTGAAATTCTTATATATAATGCATTTTCATTCATTTCTATTGTGAATGATTATTAATATAATTAACAACTTTATATTATAATTCGAAATTTAAGTAAATGTTAATATATAACTAGAATTTCAAATGCATATTACATTAACTTAAAATGTCTATTATGTTATAAATAATAAAATTTGGTTACACATTGAAGAATTAATTAATTCACAACTACATAAATTTGTTTAAATTATACTAGCTTAAATGTAACAAACTTATTGAGTAAAGAAGACTGTTGCGGAACTCTCAATTGCAAACCCATATATTTTTTTATTGAACTGATTCACACAATTCCTAAAAAGTATCTAATCCAAACCACTCTACCTTTCAGATTCAAATGCCCATGTCGCGTTCACAAACACCGGCATATGAAAATGTTAGTTTCTACCTTTAAAATACCTCGCGTGTCATATATAAACAAACAAGAACTGTTTCTGTTTCAGGAATCCGACAATTATTGGCAAAAGTATTCAAAGAATCAGGGTCACAGGCGCCAACACCATAACCATCACTAGTCAAGGTCATCGCATTATATATCATTCATATATTAGATTCAAGTTGCATATGATAAATAAAATATTACAAAGAAGAATAAAGAATTTATTTTACAAAAATGTCATTTTTATTCATACACAATTCTCTTCAATACCCTGTATCCTGAACAATCTAACAGGAAACATTTGAAACGTTGTTATTAACATTATAATATTAATAAACTTATGATGAAAATTCGTATTTCATTACAGGGTAATCAATTGAATGCTCAAGGATAATGTTAAATTCGTATTAACTTTACAGAAATAGATGTCGCACACGAGCGCGATCCTGCATCAAGTGCATTGTTTAGTGTCCATTGAAATCAGCAATGCATTGCACGCAGGATAGCGTTAGCGTGCTAGAATTCTACGAACAACTAGAAAAGATTTAATCTACAAAAGGTACGACTTTGTACAAATGTGTTTCAACGCTTTCGTTATCAAAAAGGCGATTGCGCGGATTTCGTATCATAGTTAATTCGTTTTGTTAAATACAATCGTATAACGACAAACGATAACAATATTAAATAACTAGTGGATAAAATATGTAGGAACTGTCTACAAAATATCTAATACTTTGAGAAAATATTATGTTTCTTCGTTTTTTTAATATTAATTATTGAAAAAGCTGCGGAACTGGTACAAAATTGAATTGGCTTCAGAGTGCTTTTAAATCGCACTTGATACTGCAACTTCAATAACGATAAATGTTTAACTATAACAATACATGTATATATTTTATTCGTTTGTTTAGTTAATTACATATAACTTTTATTTTTCAGAAAATTAACGATCGATATGCTGATAGTTAACTCACGATTTAGCTACATGCATGTGTTTATATTTTTTTTATTTTAAGTATGTTAAGTTTGTTTATAATGACTATATTTTCATTGGTCCATGTTTTATTTTCGGACAGGACAGTGTGCTATAAAGGATAAACCTTTTACTTCTAATATATAATTTTCTATGATGGAAAATGGAAAAAATTAAGGATGATCGACGAAATTTAACAATTAATTATTAATATGTATGTATGAACGTTTACTAAAAACTGAAGAAGATACCAATGCTTATCCAAAACAACGCAATTTTCATAACAATACAGCAATGGTATCAATACTAAAATTTACAGTGACTCTACGGTTGTACTGCTACGAATTATGTAGTTGTTTAATTGTTATAACGATATTTGTATCTAAATTTATTTAAAAAACTATTGCCATTTACCAGGTTCAGTTATTTTATTACAGATTTCTAGAATATCGATTTTATATTATAAATATTGTTAAATATATTTAATATTTTAATATACATCTCAACATTAAATAAGAACAATTCTGAATAACTGTGTTTTTTTTTCTTTGGTCCGTTTCAAAAGAATTTTGTAACATCACGATATTTTAGAAATTTATGATGATACAAGGCTGTAAAAAATTATATGAAAATGTGCGTAAATTTTAATAGAAATATATAAAAACACCTATTCAAGATACAATGGTAATAATCATATACAGTTTTGCAATAGTGGTTAATTTCTTATAAAAGTCTTTCGTTGAAATTCATATACATTATTCGCGAGAAAATAAAATCGTACGTTTTATTATATGTTTAGCAAAAGTTCCATAATTGCTTTTCATTAAACTCCACTGCAATTTTCACACTTAAATAATTGAGTTATAATTTATATAAAATAGAAATAAATATTCAAGACAACAAGCACGGGCAAGAAAGAGTCGATTTAAACAATTTCCATTTCACTAAGTAATTTCTATTGGCTCCAATTCGACGTTTTCCGCGAGTCCTTCTTCGGACATAATCATAGCAGTGGAGTCGGAGTCATCGAATAACTATTGTCATCTGGCTTTACTCACTTGGGATACGAGATGATCGACCTGATTATCAATGCGCATAAGCAATAAATAAGATGTTAACACACTACCTATAGTTACGAGAAGACTAAGACCTTCAAAAATGAGTTTCGGCGCAAAGATCTTCCAAACCATTAAATGTCTACAGTGTATCGTTGCAGCCAGCATACTTGAAAATGTCTAAAACCCAAATAATGTGTTAGTATTGACTTTAAATTAACATAATACATATAAAAATTATTATCTACAAAAAAGCACATTTTTTGAATATTCATCTTAACTAAAAGTTTAAATTAGTTAAATATGAAAACGAGGTTTACCCTAACTCCATGAAACAGAAGATATTTCCCTGCTACAGAGAAAGTTGCGGTATAAAATAGTACATTCTTTTCGAATAGGACTAGTTCACCTTTTCCCGTTTCATAATCCTTTTTAAATTTTGCTTTAGCTAAGTTCGGAAACATTAAGTTTAAGGCAAATGGCATTATTACTATCAACGGCAATAGAGCACCAAATAATATATATGATCCAAAAGTATTTATTCCTAAAAATTGTAAATTCATTATTATTACATGCAATATTTGTAAAAGTTACTATAAGTAGAATAAAATTGCACTTGTATTATGCATTATTGTATACATATTTATATAGTATTAAATTACTATTGTTTAAAATAATTTGAAATAATTACCAATACATATCGCTTGAATGATATTATGCTGAAATCTTTCATCAATTCCAATAAACGCGGCATCCCAATGTATAGTAAGAAATGTTGCTTGATGTCCTGTAGCATAGAAAAAATACTCAGCCAACAAAAACCAACAAAACAGAATAGAGCTTGGTATCCGCAAAAGTTCATCTATAAAATATAAGGGTAGTAATTAATATATAACTTTTTAATTTACAAAAAGTGATAATAAAATCTATATGATAAAAAAAGAATGCAGTTATACTCAATGTTATATTTATTACTGACTTAAGATACATCATTGCTATCATGATAAATATTTATTTATACTGTATCAAAAATACACACCAATATTATTAGCCTTTTGGAACCTTTCAATAGTAGACATGACTAGTACTGCGATGCCCGTAAAAAACATCACGAATGAGCTAGGTGCCAGTACATATCCCAACAACAATGAATGCAACAAAACTAGAAACACTCCTAGAAGAATGAAAGTTGAGCTATATACAGTTCCGAGTCCATAAACAACCGGTAACTCTGTATCTTCTCCTTCTTCTGACTTCTTCTTGTAAATCGTATTCTTGATTTTCTCAAAAAGTTTTGGTACCAAGTTTTCTCCGTGATAAACATCAATACTCTCTTTCTTCTTTGGCAACAAATAGACACTCAAAGGTCTGTAGAATAGTATCAAAATTGCCAATAAAATCAGTGCATAAACTATTCTTGGTAGGACATTTACTTGCCAAGATAATACATATTTAACTTTAATATCTTGTGGGAGTTTAAGTATCCAGTAACAACCTATGAAGACAACAATTACAGCTGGAAAGTATCTTGCTACCAGAACACTTGGTGCAAATCCTGATAAATTCCCACAGTTTCTTAACCAAATTCTTGTAATACTGATAAACAATGCCAATACAATAAGGGATCCTATTAAGGAGGATCTTTCAAAGTTTTTGGAAACAATAGACCCAGCTTTACCCATAATGAAATCTGCACAGGATTCCCGCTGTTGTTCTTCACGACACCGCCAAAAGTAATTGGAGAATCTTATGGCGAGGCATGCCAAAACCCCAATAGTCACTAGCACAACTTTAAAATTAGTTTTCACAATTGGTTTTGGGAACATCTTAGACTTTCTTTCGTAATTGATATTTTCGGTAGGTCTCTGTGACTTATTAATATTATAAATAAACAGACAAAAGAAAGTAATCAAAAGGAAGGACAAAATTTTGTCCTCCTCGATTATATAGCTATTAGAAAAGAGACCACATACTATCAAGAGAAAGGATAGTCTTGACATATAATTTGTTTTTTTGTGTCGACTGGCATTGTACCAAGTACTAGAGATGATATCCCAATTTTGAACTAAAAGAATCACTAGCAACGAAATAGACAACATTCCTGTGACAAAGAAGATGGTATTCTTAAAGTCTTCAATGATATTCATCCAGTATAGGACTAACATAACAACCACAGCCATGAAGTTACACCATTTTGAACATTTCATGAAAGAAGATTCAAAAACTTCAATCAGCCTTGCTTCTGAAATTCCATTGAATATCAGGTAAAAGAAAAACGATACACAGAACATAAGCATTAAGCCTTTGCACATTAATCCGGAATTAAATTGTACCCAAACTTCGATACACATGACGCGTAGATCTCTAAAATAGCTCTTGGCATTTAATATGAAACTTTGGAAATCACTTTTGTTATCAGCTTTTGAAATTGTTTGCAAAAGGTCATCGTACATGGAATTCAATTTATTAATATTGTCTTCGGAAAACAAAGTAGCGCTGGAAATGTAAGTATCGATATATGTTTTCGTCTGAACGATATTTTTCCAAAGTGAAATTAAAGCGTAATAAGTATCTTTGGAGGGTGTATTGGAACTAGGTAAAGCGTCTAGAATAACGGTACCTATGTTGGAAAATGGAACCGCGGTACCCAGAATTGCTGAAATCGTAGGAGCCAGATCTATTTGGTTGACAAAGTCAGCAGCATTGACAAAGGAACTTGATATTAACGGAATTTTCGAATAGACAAACATCGCAGCTTCTATTTCGTCAATACTTTCACCTCCATGATCACCGGATTCTGTCATGCCATGGTCTCCGACAATAATAAGCATCATATCATCCTCCAAAGCATCTGCGATTTCTTTAATCAGATCATTGGTTTCGTTTAATTTTCTGGTCATTTCGGGATGATGTATCCCATGTTTGTGACCGCAGTGATCTATCCCTAAAACATGTCCAATTAAAAGTGTCCAGTCGGTTTCTTTCATTTCGTCAAATATGTGCTTGCGTACTTCCCCATCTACGGTATCTAGATCCCAAACGTTAAAAGATGGTGCTGGATATTGTCGTAAAAATTTTTTGGGAAACAGAGTGGTCCACGTGTCATCACCCATGAAGATTACACCACTGTTTCTATTTTGTTCTATCCAATTATCTTCTTGTACATTCTCAGCTGCGAAGTTAGATCCAACTTCGATAAATGTTGGCAGAGTTCCGGTCGTGAGACTTTTGAGACGTTGCATTGTAGTTGTTGGGGGATCTGCTATAAATCTGTAAAGTCGAGTTTGTTCTGGAAAGCTTTGTTTCAAGTTATGGATCACTGGGAGCTTGTTTTGGTGGTATGTATCAGAATAATTGCTTTCGTACCAATTTACAAATTCATACTTCAGAGCATCAACAATTAATAAAACTACACGGGCACGAGGCTCGAAGCAGAGCTTTGCTGAGGTTTGAAGATTAGTAAATACTTGTTCCAGACTGCAACTGTTTCTCTCGTTGCACGAGAGGCAGTTGTTGCGGTCTGTTCTGGATACTCGTTCCAAAAAGAAACCACTGGTAAAGAGCAGAAGGCCAGCAGTCATTAAATAAGATAACCATAACAGGCAAAAAAAGTAACTCCAAATTTTAGACATTTTTGTAGTTTTTGTTGTTCTGCTATTATAGTTTGCAATTAATTTTGTTGAATCTGAAAATATTAAACATTAGTATTTTATGTATTAATTTTTGACACTGAAATGTTAATTAATTATTTTATTCCATTTTTATTGCTGCATTTTAGTTTTTTATATATAATAATTATTTATTTAGTTATTCATGGATATATTATCCAATTTGTAAAAGTTAATATATATCTTTATTATTAAAATGTATTTTTAGAACATATAAGATATACAGCAATAATAATATATAATATTTAATTTATAAATTGTTATAATCAGTCTTAACAAACTGTAGAAGCTGTTTGTTATATTAAGGAATATTATATATAAAGATTAAAAATTATACTGTTTCCAATATTTTGAAATGAATGAAACAAATAAAAATATATTGATATATTTCTTTACATATAAAACACTTTACAATAATTCAGTATTTTGTCAGTAAAAAACTTATATTTTCATATTAATTTTTATGCAAATTTTAAGAATAATTAAGTGAGATGATATATTTTAAAATAAATATATAATTTTATTTTAAAAGTGGCATAAAGAATAAAATGTACAGAATTAAGAATTAAACGATGTTGATATATTTTTAGCATACAAAAAGCACAGCTTGTTTTACAATTTTTAGACTTATTTGCTTATAGACACTCCTCAAACATTTATTAACTAATCATATAGATACTTGTTAAAAAGTTTGAAACCAATTAAAAGTTTATTTATAAATAATAAATATTACCACAAATGTCTACCTTTTATGACATAATGTACGTCTTTCGGATATTGAAACTAATTTCCATATTAAGTAAATATAATTATTTCAATATGAAACAACATAAGTTTCTTTCACCATTAGTATCGTTGGCAAAAATTTATTGGATCGTAGAAAAATCTAATGTTTCTATAAATTGAATAGTTAGAGGTAATTTTGACATATTAAAGCGTATAACCTCTGTGACTAGAAAAAGTAAATATTGTAAATATTTCCCTAACCTCACATTATTTCCCTCGTTTATAGACAAGCAGTTGGTAACAATAAACCCATCGGTTGATTATGTTGGCATTTACGAGAATTTGAAATATATTATGCATATGTTTTAATAAAAATAAAAATAAATCATATTTTATAGTAATAATAGAGAGGATAGAGAGATTCATTGCAAAATATTTTATTTTAAATTCATTTTAGTTAAAAATTATATTTAAATTATTATCAGTTGTAGGTAACGTAGATTTAAGTTTGAACTAATAGAATAATTATCCGAGTTTATATACATAGAAATCTGTTTATCATAGAGCAGTAAATTGAATTGTGACATATGAACAGTAACAGCAGTTTTTCGTCCGTTTCAACCAACATAACAAAGAAACAAGAGACGAAAAAAAGTAAATGATTGTAATGTCCGTGCAGTCCGTGTAGCCATAACGATAACAACAAGAACATTTACAAAGACAAATGCGGGAGAGGTCTTCACTGGATTTCTTCAGTATTTAAGATATTTATATATTTTAAAATTACGGTCTGCATGTGTTTTTGATATATAATTTTAATATACTTTTAAACAAATAAAAGTTAAAATTGAAATAAATTTAAAATACAGCTAATAACAAAGAGCTTAAAATATAGAACTCTTTGGCATGCCGTTGCTCAGTGTTAGATTTATCAATTATTTATATATTATTAACAATTTTCAAAAGAATTTTGTTTTTTATTTTAAATTTATTTAATTCTTCTGGGTGTAACGTCTCAAATTTTCCAGATACTGTTTTAAAGAAAGATAAAGAAATACAATTAAAAAGAAAAAGATATCTTTAATGTATAAAGAATTTCAGTATAATTAGCAGTATAGACAAATAAAATAATATACAAACTATATTTACAAATAAATTAATTATTTTTTTAATAATTCATTATCGTGAACAATAATTCACGATGCTACGTGAAATTAATTTAAATTTCAACGATACCAAATTCGACCCTCAAGGGTCGAAAAGATTTTTTGCTACAACCTTGGTGGATAGGGCGAGGGGAAACTTTGAAGTCTTAAACTGGAACCAATTGTAGTCAATTTTCATTGTAGATTTAAATTTTCTATAAAAAATAAATAAGTTCATTTTTTAATGAAAAATATTCTTTTTTATTCATAATTTGAAAAGTTTTTAAGGTTTCATAATTTTTACTTAATATTGCTTATGCTTAGAGTAAAATTTGTATGTTTTTTGGAATTAAATCATAAATTATATTACAGAAAGTTACAATATTTTGACATTGATTGGTGGAACCTTCGGCAGGGAGACGAAATGTTAAAAATTTATATGAAAATTTTCAACTTTTTCTTTAATTTCTGATTTAATAGTAAAAAACAAATGTATATTAACGCGTTTTTGGAATAGAGAAATATATTTTAAAATTTGGTTGTGAAAAAGATTACTTCAGAAATCCGTTATTAAATGAAAAATATTAAAATCTCAAAATATGGTTGTAAAAAGAGATATGCCATTGTATATTATTTTTTAAATAAAAGATAATCTTATAATCATGCGCATAACTAAAAAAATTGACCATTTTATCCATCATTCTAAATCAAATTTGCAAAAAAAAATGTTCATCATTATGCTCAGTTTGTATTACAAAAACCTGAAATCTGGGCACCTGAAATTGGTAAAAAACTGTTTTCTAAATTTTCCACTTTCAACTACATTTTCTATATCTTCTTTCATATCTGGAATGCCATATATGAATTTCGCGAGATATAAAAGATTCATTTTTTTACCATTTTCGTAATTAATTAATAAGATACAAAAATATGTATTATATCAGTCGATTGGTGATTCAGAAACTCATTTTTGCGCAATTATACTCTCGTTATCCCCTTTTAGAAGTTATTATTATATATATAGGAAGAAGTTATTATTAATTCCTTTTTACAACCATATTTTAAGATATCTGTTTTTAGAACATTTTTCTGAGATATCATTTTTCACAACCAAGTTTTGATAACAAATAAATATAGTATAATGCGTATAAATGTGTGCAAAGAAAATAAAGTTGCATCGTTGGTGGTTCTAAATTGTTCTGATAATACATATAATGTTGCTTATAATTTAGTGTAAAATATTAAACGCAGATTTTACTTTAAGTATTATACGCATATATATATATATATAGCTTTGTCAAATTCCATTATATTAACAAACAATTTTTTTTAGTTTGTTGGAAGCGGGAAACTATTCATATATTTACAACAGTTTCTGTTAAAAAAGTGTCTTTGATTTTTCTCTGGCGACATCCAAAAAAATAGGCATTACTCTGAAATAATTATACGGATCTTGAAGTTAACTGTTCAATTTTGATATTTCCAAAAATATTAAAATCACATTTTGATGTACTTTGCCAAAAATATCACACTTTGAGAAAATATCACACTGAAAATCGATAAATATTTATACCGAAGCCAAATTTTTTCTTATATATGTTGCTATGTGCTGAATAAGAATCCATGAGAAACCTATAGTGATTTTTCTATTATACCGTACATTTGCATAGATGCATTTTATACAAAAAATAGAGAATTAAATCGAATAATTATGAACTTTTTAAAATCTCTGTAAGGATTGACACAAAAAAGTTTTGAGGCAAAAACTTTAGAAGGTATTCAGTGTTCTATCTCAGGCAGAAACTCATCATTATCCACGTAAAAAAAAACTAGTCTGACGAAAGTCTGGTTAAAGTCACACAACTGGACACAAGTCTGGATCATGATCGAGTTCCAGACTTTCTTTAGTTTGGCTGCCTATACTGCCAGACTAATGAAGTCTGGCGATCCAGATTCATTCCAAGCTATAAAAGTATGGACCGCCAGACTTGTTTTCAAAATTTAATGTTTATCAACAAATAGCATGCCAGACTTTTGTAGTCTGGAAGAAATATGGACCATCAGATTTTGTTAGTCTCGCGATAGTACACTGAGAAAAAAGTTAGAGTAAGTTTAGCAATATTTTCTGGCCCAAAAGTAGGATATACTTTCAATATATTCATATTTGCTATATTTTATAAGTAAATATATTACAAATTATTAATAAAATTGCAATTCGTATCGCAAATTATCTTAAAAAATATATCAGATATTGATATAATTTAAGTATATCCCAGTTAGGCTAGAAAATATTGCTAAACTTACTCTAAATTTTTTCTCAGTGTATGGATTGCCAGACTTTGGTAGTCCAGTATAGGAGTATGGACCGTCGATACCGTTCAAAAAAGGGAAGTCTGGAACTCGATCATGAGCCAAATTTAGCCAGATTAGGCCAGACTTGTCCAGACTTGGTTATATGTCCAGATTTGGCTATATTTGTGCACGTAGAAATTCATTAAGATTCCATTATTTCTTTAAGAAGAAAAAAGTATTTTTGGAATACATATGTATATTATATATATTGCTAGTATATAGCTCATTATGAATTCATTGTGATACAAATGTGGCATTGTGATTTCTACAAGTATAAAGGAAACTTTTTGTGCAACCTTCCCTCTTCAATAACACGAATAAAATTTGTTGGCGAAAACCTCCCCAATGTTTAGGACACACCTAGTTTTGGCTGGTGCTGGAAGAGCGCTTGCGTTTGCAACAGTTTCTGTATTGCGAAGGAAGTGTTCATTGGTCGATGCTATATACATACAGTTTCACAACTCTGTCGAGAAATTGATATGCGACATTTGGCCACGCCTTCACCACTCCTCTCATTATTCCCAATGAAATTGCATTATTTAATTACGAAAATCCACTCGTCCACATTAAAAGCACTTCTCAAATAGACGTGTATTTGAATAAATCAAATATTTTATGCATAGTGACCAACTGAATTACAATAAAATTAACCCATACAACAATCGTCTACTTAAAGTTCGAGAAATTTGCCTTCAAAAAATCTAAACACCGTTGCCATATACCAATTAAAATTACGCATAACATAAATCGTCCAGCTTGGGCAAATGTGAAACGTTAAAATCTCTCTATAATTGACTTGAAGTTCCTAAAGTCAAAGAGAAAAAAGAATAAACCATACGAGTCAAATCACGATTGGATATTTTGACATCAATTTATAAAACACGGCAAATGAAATATAATTGCTTGGTAAAAGACTGCGCATACATAAAATGTAAAGGATTCGCATGTATAAAATGTATAAGCGCTGTTTTTGCGAACGCATGCAGTCGCATCTGCGGCAAGTTATTCATTTTCACGGAAGTGTAGATAGATTTGGAGAGGGTGACCGTACGGCGTGCAAGGTATACGGCTATAGAATCTGTGTTTGAAGGGTTGTAGATAATATATAGTTGGTTTCAAGAGAGACGGCAAAGCGAGCTTTGACCGTTTTATATAACGTGCTCGAGCTATTACATGACGAGTGCTTCTGCGTACGTACGCGTATATCTATATACGTCTATTCTCGTGTCTATGGATCCGCGCACATATCGCTATATCTATCACTATATCACCTCGAATCTCCCTTGCAGGCAACGCGGAGTTAAAAAATGAGTTGGACAATCACTTTTGAAGCAGCGGTCTTCTCTGCGACGACGGTTGGCGTCGTCGCTGCGTCAGCGGCCACGAAAATGAATGCAAATAAAGGCAAAAAGACGATGCGCGGACAGACGAAAAATTATATTTTTCCCCTTCGTTCGTCCGGCGCTCTCGTTTCGGAAGATAGATATATTCGCCGAGTGTCCGAGCCAGGACGCCATTTTCAATTCAATCCGTTAAAAGCACGTCAAAAAGTCCCGTGATATTTCATATTGTCCTGGCGACCGTTGGCAATAGCCAACCGTACTTTTGGCTCTTGGACAAAAAATAAAAAAATAATAAAAAATAAAAGACGACAAATGACCCATTCGACCTTTTCATAGTTACTATAATTCATTGTCAAGCGCTGATATCCCCGGATTTTATATGACTTATTGAAAGACGGATGGATTTTTAAGGGAACCAACAATTTGGTGACTTCAACATATTTATCGTTTATTTGATTGAGGCTAATTTCATTTGGTATTAGGATTTTTAATTCCATGATGCGTTGTGTATTAGAACATTGTTTGC
>JABFPK010000005.1:0-29023 GCA_022817445.1 Habroteleia sp. ZL-2020
AGACATGGTTAACCTCGGAATATTGATAAAATGACAAAATCAATGTTAAGGTATAGATAAAATTCAAATTGAATAAATTAATAATAATTGTGTTAAATCTTTTAAAAAAGAAAACAATGTATAGATACAATAACAATATAAAGAAACAAATGAATAATTTTATATTAATTAATACGACTAATATGAAAATTAATTATGAAATCATGCTTACACTGTTGCACGAATGCACGTTGCTTAGAAAAAATGCTTCCTAAAATCTGAAAAAGATGTATAAGATTGTTATAAAAAAAATAGTATAAATATAAAAATATAATCATTCAATTTAAATAAAATATATTTAAATACGACTGTGACAACTGTAAAAGTGCATTTGCGTACAGTCGTTCACAATTGACATGCACGTCTTAAATGCATTAACTTATTATTAAAAAATACGAACTTTGACATGCTCAGCACTATAAGAAAAATACAAATTGGCAGCGCAATTATATTTGCACGCATGCGACACTTTTTGATGACGATAACGATGACGCGGCATGCGATTTAATGAAACTATATGTTTCTATAAATAAAATCAAATGCAACCGTAATGCGGATGGTATGTATACATGCCGCATAAAATATATTTTCAGTACATTTTATGATTTTGAATAGGTCATGTGTACCGTCAATAAGAGCATAGAATAAAATCACAATACACATTCGTTCGGTCTGTAGGTTCATGTGCGAGTTGATTTATTGTTACCAATCGAGAGCAACACGACCGCCTAACAAGCCTTCGACTATTTCACAGCGCTCATCATGGCGTCCCGTGCGAAGAGCCTCGAGGCCTCTCGAACTCGGCTCATGAATAATTCGTTGGTACGAATAAACGGTTCCGCGGCAAGTGAGCAGCCGCTCGGTACCTCCTTCGTCAACAATTTTCGAGATAACTTCTCCATCTCTAGTGGGAGCGAAGGAGCGCTCTCGATTCGCGTGTTCCGTCTCAGTCTGCGCGGCGTTTTCGCGTTCGCCGCGCCTATCAGGGTCGTTTGCTCGAGTGCGCTCTCTTCGTAAATGTATGTAGAGTCATGCACGAGCGTCGCGTCACATTTCAGCGTAATAACGTAAGATTGAAGGTCGAATGCGAAACGGGTCATCGCGCGCATCCTCATAACATGTAAAACACCGGGATTACAGAATAATAACCCGGACAGAGACCGGTGCCCGGCTTCCGGAGGGCCAAAGCCGGCCGCCAGTACGTCACCGTAATAGCGCGAGATAATGAAACGGCGTAATTCCGTGTCCGCGCGGTGGACGCCGGGGATTTGGAGCGCCCCCCGTGGCTTTAATATCGCTTTATTAACCCACTTTGATGTCGAATTCGGAGCTGACCTAAAACCACGCCGTCGCTTCCAAAGACTTCGGCTGGGCGGCTCTTCGGAGATTAGCGCGGATCATTGGACTGATAGCGAGGAGGGTCCGTCGATTGGTCCGAGTCCGGCTTCGAGAGGGTTTTTTCAGCTCGATCGAATGAACTGGTCTGTTTAGAGACGCTGCCAATGGCAATTGGTTAAACCTTCGGCAAGACCAAGTGGTGCTTCTCCAAGTTTAATTATCGAATAAATGGTTCTTCAACAAAAAAAAACTGAATAATCAATTTTTGAGCATTTTTCGCAGGCAAAATGAAGGGACTATAAGTTTGAGAGCACGGGAACAATTTTTATTGACTTCCAAATATTATTTACTTTGTCGGAACTTATTGGTTTTTTTATACGGAGAATCTTATTTTTTTTGAACAATTTTGAGAGTTATCTCTTCATTGTTATCAATATTTGTTTGTAAAATGTGCGGAACTTGACGCATAATTTCTAATTAGAATAATTATGTATATAAATAATTTTTTTATTTTATGTTTTTGCTTTCTTGGCAAAGTTTTTTCAAAGTTTTTGTTCGTTAAACGTTTGCAAATTTTGTTTTAGTTTTAATAAGATGAAAGCAAATGAAATGAGTATAAAATTGCGTTTCTAACTTTGCGGCACAATGTTTGATATAAACAATATAATTATATAATCAAATTTGTTAATAATAATTCGTACTACCTATAAACAACATCCAGAATTAAATTCATACGAACGAATTCATAACCATAACTCTACTTTCAAAATTACATCATGCGAAACAGCTATGTTATACTGAATGTCGGTGTGCAGGCGTTACGATGATGCGATTTTATAGCGTAAATTTCATCATACGAAGCTTTACTGTTAATATAATTTTCGTTATTATGAATTTATTTCAAAATGTTTTGCGTTATTAATTTGATTAAATTAAGAAATAGGAATTAATATTTTTAATGACATTGGCTATTTTAACTAAATTTAAAGTGTTATATGTGTTTTATAAAATTGAAAAACTTGAAGTTATAATGCGAAGAAAAGTTTTCCTAAGATATTAGAAAATAACTTTTTTAAATGTTAATAATTGTTTTTAATATTTAATATTTAAATAAATATTAAAATTAATTCATTACAATTTTGTTATTTATGACAAAAATGAATAATAAAATATTTAAATTGAATTTGCAGGTATATTTTCGAAAAACAAAATTTGAAATACTTTTTTTGATGTAAATAATTTTGCATTGGCAATGTATCTTAATAAGTAATGGCGTTATGAAAATGTACGTTTTATTTTTATACTTATGTGCAACTAAAGATGGGAAATATATAAGTTATAATAAATCGGAGTCTTAAACTTTTCTACTTTGTTGTTTCCCGGAGAAGTTTGCAATTGGATCAAAACGAAATAGCGCGCAATATCGCACACTGATCCCAGCAATCCCACGAAACAAGGCTCTTGAGGCTTCGTACGCTTGACTTACGACAGAGCTGGCTTAACGTACTCAAGTTTGTACAAACGAAGCTACCAGATGTCGATCGGAATATTTTATGAAGCATAGCTTCTTTTAATGACAATGCATGCAGCGCTAGCCTCGAGAGACACCGTCTATGTTGCATATTAAGAAGTGAAAACACGTCTTTTTTTAGAAAGCGAAGGTGACTCTTAAGAATGCAATTGAATTTTAAGAGTACAAATTAAGTAGACCAAGGATGAAGAGGGATTAGTTTACATTTGTACCTCATTTTTAATCATGATTTTTTAATTAATTTTGACTTATTCAAAAAGATCGGAATATGAATTTCTATTTTAAAAATTTTACAATAATAATTATTTTTACAATAATTTTGTTATACATGCATTACAGATATTAAATATTGGGAATTGTAATCAAAATATGAAATTTAATCAAAATTAAATTGTGAAATTTAGAATTTTTGAACTTTTGGTTTATTTTATTATATATTTTTAAAAAATATTTTATTGTACATTTAATATAGAAATCGCAGTTAAGAAACATCGTTGTTAAACTTTAAAAACTACATTTTATGGAAGACGTGTGTTTTAAATTGTTAATTTATATATAAAATTCATTATACAATTATATGAATTTCCATTATAAATGTAAAAAGAAATGAATTATACTAATATATACTCCTGGTATATATATTCATGAGAAATATCAATGTTCATACATCATTAAAATTAAAATAATATCCGATTAAGAGAATAAACTATAATCTTAACAGAATTCGAGATGTCTATATTTTGCCCCGAACTAGCGAATTAATAAATTATTTGTACTTCGATTTGCGCGCGGTCAACTGAAAACAAGTTTTTCATTATGAACTGATAAATTGATTCGATGGATTAAAATAATCTATCCCGCAAGCGTACCTGTATGCGTACTCAAATTGATAGTAAAAAACGTGATGGATTTGCAACTATATAACTCGCTTTTTTAAAAGCTCGCGTCGAATTCGGAGCGGAATATACGTGGGTAGAGTGTGTGCGTGCACTTTGAAGTCTTTTTAGGTATCGCTCCTTGGCTTTGGTCTCTCGTGCTATACTTTGCCCTGCTACTTTGGCCAAGTCTGCGTGCAGCGAACCAACCGCCGAGCCACTCGGTGGTCCCCAACTAGTTAAAGTACCACGTGCTCGGTCCGCCCTTGCGCTCACGTCCGACGTAGAAAAGTACTCGAAAGCATTTGCGGTGGTTTCGGCGGTGCTCTGCGCGCCATCAGCCACTCTCGCCGCGACGCCAGTCGGGGGGCTCTCGAGAGGCCCCATATGATATCCCGTGATAATCCGTACTATCGAAGGGTTCGCCCGTCACTTTTTTTCTCCGGCAAACGCTTTTGCAAAAAAAAGCGACCGGCTATAAAATACGAGGTTTATTAATTGCGTTTCATAGGAGAGATCATTCGCAAAGAAAATTTCAATTTAAAATAATAATCGATCGGAGAATTTGTCGATGGCTGTACGTGGTGCAGGGAAAAAAACTGAACCAGATTTATTTGAAAATGTGAAATAATTTTTGCGCCATTTTCACAATCGATATCGAGCACTGCATTATGCTCAATCGTAAAATTTACGCGTCGCATTGCAAAAATAATGATTTAATTTGCTGACGAGTAGGTTGTCTTTTTGACGAGACATAATGCAAATATATAATAATGGGAATCGAATGAATGATTGCTTTTTAATTGCGGTACGAGAGTTACGAAAATGTATTGTATCTCGAAAGATTACATCGCGAGAGTTGTAATGTAATAATATTCATTGTAACTCTTAGAAGTGATATTATATTTGAATTTGAATGTGTTGTATTATGTTATTTATTTGAATTAGAATATGGGTAATTCCTTACGAAGTAGATTTAAATTGAATTTAAGGATTTCTGATTTTTAAAACAGGTTAATTTTATAATCAGTGGCATCGGAAAAAAGTTTTATATCTATTCTTAGAATTGAGTAACGCCGACTCTTAAGAATAAAGAGTTGTAATAAACTCGTTTTTATACCAAAAATGCAATTTTTGTGAAAGCAAATTCGAGAAAAAAAATGTCATTTCAATACTCAGTTTGTGTTCCATAAAAAACTGAAATTTTGCAACACTTGAAATTGGTGAAAACATTTTTTTCTCTATTTTACTCTTTAAATACCATTTTCTATCCTCTTTTACGCCAGGGATATCATTTAGATTGAATTTAGCGAGATTTAAGAAATTTTTTTGGTCTCCAAAATTAAGAAGCGATCCCTCCCAGGAAAAATTTCAAATTTTTAGACAAGTTTCGGAAATAATAAAATGAATTCAGGCCGCGCCACTGCCAGACCAATGCCAGCCTGATGCCATTTAAAAAAAAGTAGGAAAAAATCCAAATAACATGGCATAATACTGGCAAAAGCCTGGAAACAGCACCATGCCATGCTGTTCTTTTCCACAAGGAAAGTTTTATTTTGAAATAGATAATTAGTATTTTTAAATTATTAAATCTAAATTTTATTTTATAATCACGTTCTCTAATAAATTTACTTTTGAATGTTACCAAAATTATATCATTTTTCATATATTTTGAAATCTCGAAATATATAAAATTCACTCGATCAAGAATAATGCTTTAAATTTGCTCCACGGAAAATTTATTCCAAATCGAATAAAAAATTGTGCGCATCAACTTTCCAGCATAAATAGACATCGCGCGTTAAAAATACTTGGCAAAGAATTTATCTTGAGCGGCAGACAATGCGGTCGTACATAATTTGACGAACTTTTTCCCCGCAATGAAATATCAGTCGCAGAAAAGTTGGAAAAGCGTTTATCCGGCCGTTCGAAATACTTATTTCCTGGAAGTATAGAAAAGTGGTATTAATCCTGGCGCAGTCTATATGTTTCTCGAAACTGTCAGCAATGTCACTCATCGCGGTTGCAACTCGCGCGAATAATATGCGACCGTTTGCGTCACAAGTATCGGTGACGCAGGTGCAAAAACAGATCGACATTATTTACACATCTCGTAACGCGAAACTTTATTTACTCGTTGACACATTGTTTTTGGATGTGATTATAACGCAGTTAACGTAAGTCACTTCAAATCTGTCGCCTTTCATATCTTCGGCAGCCGAAATTGACCTACTTTATGCAATAGTGGTTTTATATTAGTTTATCGAAATCATAAATTAAATTATAAAATCATCAAAATTAAAACTTATTTTTAAATGCATAAAAATAAACCTTTGTTATTGCGCAATACTTGATTGCAGAATTGCAAAAATATAATTTATTTGAATGAAATATCTTATTTATATTTATTGGATAAATAAAATATAATTATTTAAGCTAAAAGAACACTGAGTACGTTATCCGACTGATCAAAACCTTTCTTATTTCACTTTTTCTGAACAAGAAAAAATTCAAATTAAAAAAATTGTTTCGTCACACTCCCAACTCATTGTTACAGTTTCTAATTAACGATAAACAATTATTTTCTCTTTACAAAATTCACTTTGCAACAATCTTTGAATATTTATTAATAGCAAATTAACTTTTCTCATAAAAATCTTACAATATACCATATGATTTTCAATTTATTATTATCTCTTTAAGCCGTACAAGTTATTTTTGGCACACTAATTCTACCCGCTGCTACATAATTATAATTATCAAGCAAGAGCAATTTCAAATAATCGCTTAGTTGCATTCAATTTACCGAGAATTGCGAGTTTATTTTAATAATTTGACAACTGTGTTCTTTTTCCTCGCGCGTCGAATCGGAGGCACTTAACATCGGCCAGCAATATCTGTCCTGGTACTTTTCGGCCTGTAACAGATAAAATATGCATACGTCCAACATTTATGTGCTGTATATGGACATAGTATACGCATCGGCGCGTATCGTTCCGACGTCCCTGTTTCGCTAGGGTCGCGAGTCGGGGTTGAGGCTGGATGTAACAAAATCAATAGAGGGGTGGCGCGCGAGAGGAGCCGCGGGGCTAAAATGGTGGGATTTGCGGGGGTGGAATCGTGCGACCGCGCATGCTCTCGACGCATGGGCCACGCTACTCCCGGTCCCCCCGCCGCTCCACGATCGAGGCGACGGATTGCGATGGAGAGTCCTCTGCTTTCCTCTTGCCGCCCCCGCCGCCCCCTCGTCCACCGATTTTTAACTACGGAGCAGTCGGTGCTGCCGCCGACCATCCACGGATATTCGACGAACTAAAATTGACGCTGGGTTGAGGCAGTTTTAAATGATGAATGCAGGGGAAAACACGATTTTATGTATACACGGGGAATTAATTCGGTTTATATAAATTTTTTTATTTAAATGAATGAATTTTAGGAAAATTCGCAGCGTCGTGTTTGGTAGACTTTTTATATGGATTGAGAAAATTCAGATTTAAATTAATTACTAAATAATAAACTGAAGTAGATACGAAAGTGCGAGACGTGTGTTAATAAATTTTGAAGCAAATTTATTAATCATTTTTTTAACATATGCAGAATTGCGGGAAATAAATATTATAGATGAAATGTATTGGAGGAGAGCTTACGCTTTAAATTTTATAGTTGTGTATTTTGAATTGAAATATGAAAAATAAAACTTCGGAGAGATATTAAAAAGTATACGCAAATATTAAATGATATATTTGTTTTATAATTTGATTAATTATTGAAACTTTCGGGCAGAATAAATTGTTCAAGTTCAAATGCTTTAAAATGTAATAAAATGTAATAATTAAAAGAATTTTACGAAATGCATTCACATTTGAAGTAGTAAAGTAACGAAAGAAAGGGAATATTGTATAATAATTCTTTCAGAAATCATATATTTCAAAACTTGTAGTATTTTTTTTAATTGTACTTTAGAATCAATTTCAATATTTCTTGATTAATAAGAAATATTGAAATTATATCATTTTTGAGAATATATGTTTATTATTGGTAATAATTTTATTATACTGATTCAAAATTAAAAACACAAACAAAATTGAACACACACAATCATATGAATAATGATATTATATATTAATTGTCTGTTTAAGTTAATACAAATTTAATTCAACATAAAAATAATTTGTTACATAATGCAACGTAAACATTTATTGACACTTAAAATATTACATAAAAATGGTTATCTCTTTACATTGAATTCTTCATTTCAATAAATAATGTTCACCTTTTAATTTATTCCGATATAACTATTTTAAACTTATTTGCATCAACATTTCTAAATTCACCTACTTTCGACGTTTATTAGACCCGCGCGTCGAGGGAAAAATTTGTTTTCAAAGCCATCTTTGAAACTCGACGAAAAAAGGCCAAGTGACTGAGAAAAGAAGAAGATAGAGTAACCTTCCTCGCGAATAACTTCGCGATGTTTCAGTTGCAAAGTGTTTCGGGTCTGAATGTCGGCGTGTAAAAGATACGCGACGTTGCGGAAATACGTAAGAACAGAATTGTAAGAAGCGCGTCGTGATTCACGGTTGCTGATTTTCGGCAAAGGGGTCCGGGTCTGTTCGTTAGCGTTTCGCAAGTTTCGCGTCTTTGCAAATCCACGCCGCTCATTATTCCGACGGCGAAAAACTTAGTTAGCCAAGCGAAACGAATGCCCCGATTCGATGCAAAATGGGAACCGAGGGTCATACGATGAATAACTTAATAACATATCTTAATCTCCTTTATCTTAATGTTTCTCTTTTTGCTTTCATTGGTAAGACAAATCTTTTACGAATTAATGGTAGCTTTGAAATGAAATGAAATTAAAGACTTAGACAGTTTTATTTCTGACACAATGTAAGTTGTTAAAAATTACATCAATAAATTATGCCAAATATTGAAAGTGTAATGGATGACTGGATATTGTATCGCACAAAAGTTAACGTTCTAAAATGAAACGAATTAGTGAATGGAGTATTTAGGTATATACTGATTTATTTGGTGGGCTTGGAATAATAGGTTAAAGTTGTTTTCAAAGTCCATTGTTTTGGTTTCTTAAGATAAAAGAATCTCTAAGTTGGCATATTACTTTACGAAAAGCTACGCGAAAAGCGTTTGAACTTTAAACCTGGTAAAATAACTTTTCGGTCGTAGCTTCAATTTTTGAATCGTTATTAATTTTTAATATATAAACAAGATATTTGCGTTAAGTGGTTGATTGTGATCTGTTATAATTACCATTCAATTTCAATTTTTATTAGAATTTCAACAGTTTTGTTTTATTATGTAATATTTTTGAATTGTAAAGTTATCAATTAAAATTGTTAAATTTTTGTATTATATGTAATATTAATAATATAATCTTAGTAGCATGAATTTACGTAATTTATAATATAACTTATGGAATTAGATTTCAAAATAAAGCTTCTAACTTTCACTTGAAGAGACGACAGAGAGATCTGTTACAAATGCTGCATAGCAGCGTGTCAGGTTGGCACTTATACACAATTCGAAATAACTAATATAGTTAAACTTCTCAATGGGAAATAGACATTCCCCGGATTTTGCAGGGTCGTTATCCCTTAACGCTGACAATGAAAGGTCAGTCGACTCCATTACTGTCCACGACCCAATTGTCTTGAATGTCATCGACCTTCAAAAACATACTGCGGCTGAACTTTAGCATAACCATTTAAATAAACAATAAATAAAATTAAAAAAGTAATTTAACAATTTCAGGACAAATATATTGTTATTTTAATCCAAATAAAATTCGACATTATCAATATACTTTACAAACTTTTTAATTTAACTATTTCATTGATTAGAAGTTAAAAAGGAAATCAGCAATCAAAAATAATTTTCGTTTTGAATAAAATTGTATATAATTTTTGGAATTGAATTCCAAAAGTGTATCAGAAATGTCGATTAGCGATAGCAAATGAATAAAATATATAATAAATAATTCAAAGAACTTTTCGAGGGCCGTTTGTCCTTAAAACTGAAATTCATTTTGCATTTTCTAGAAACCAATTAATTTCCGTCAAGTTCTTTAAAACTTTCGTCTGGCAACTTTGGTCTCGCGTGTAAAACAACTAATTAAAAGGTTGCGAGAGATTAGGAACAATTGTTACCGAGTTTGAACCCTGGCGAGGAAAGGAGAAAGCGGACGAAAAACACACACACATCTACGCCGAGAGAGACGAACTGAGGGACCTTGTCTGACAATGGACGACAGAATCTCTTTGTTCTCGCGGCTCAACGGCTTCGCTCATGGCCGCAATGTTTTATCAAGGTCACTTTCATTCACCCCTTGCCTGTTGCCTGTTCACCCCCCTGGGGGGAGGGAGACATGTCGTCTTCACGTTTCTTTGTTTCCGTTTCAATTTAGCGGTATCCCTCCCCCTCGACATAATTCCCCGAACCGCTTCGAAACCGTTGCCGCAAAATGCGTACTTTATATGTCAACGATGAAAACTTTCGGCGTCGTTTCTTTGGCCCAGTTCATGTAACGACAGTTTTCCTCGAGTTTTATGTCAAGTTTTGATGTTCTTCGATGTTTCTTTTGGAATTAGATGCTTGGATTCTTTTGAGACAGGCGTTTCGCAAGAAAAAAAGGTTAATTATTATGCAAAATAGGTGTGAAATAGGAATGGTCGCGGTTATTAATCTGATGACAGTGACAAAAATTGCGGATAATACGTGAAAGGGTTGCAAAGTACACTGTAAGAGATATCGTTAGCTGGAGATTGTAAATTGTAGATAATATATGCACTGAAACTTTCCTACGCTCAATCATCGAGTTATTAAGGTATTAGGGTATCAGTGTAGGTTTTATCTAACCACATTATAATATTAAACTTGCCACAAAGAATTTCAAAGTGGTTTTAGCTGATCAAATGATCGATTTTATATGTCAAGTTTAATTTCTAGACGCATTTAATCAAATCCGGATTTGATTCAATCAAACGTTTGTCCTATTGTCAATAATCATTATGATAATATGACAAACAAACAATGTGATAAAAAAGGAAAGAAAAACATCATGAAAAAATTCTAGAAAATTTATTTAAAACAGTGCTTCATACATTTCCAGATATTAAAGAATATTCGTTTTTTACCTAGTTTTTATTAAAACTATATTATAAATTATATATCATTCGATTAAATTGTTTTGGCTTAACTTTAATCTAATATAAATTGAAATTGTTCCAAACAAATTGAAAATATTTACAATTTAAAAATTTAAATTGAAAAAAATATTTTCTGTTTGAATAGAGAAGATTAACAGTTAAGTATTAAAAAAATAAATATTGGATTACGATCAAACTGAATTTATTCGAAATAACGTTATACTTGCAATAGATATAATAATTAAGAGTTTTATAAAAATTTTTGATAGCGCTAAATAAATATCCACTATAAATAGATTAAATTTTTTAGAAGTTATAATGTTGGATATAACTATACGAGCTCAACTTCAACAATACTTTGTTAAAATCCTTTAAGGATATCAAATCCCGAATAAATTATTTAACAATAGTCCGAAGAATCGTTCAATGTCTGATCAATATCACTTTTTCCCCTTCTTCCGACTTCAAACAACAAAAATTTGGCCAGAAATTCCAACAAAGGATCAATCGTCCTTCGGCATAGAAAATCGAGTGACAGCATTCCACCGAGTAAATATCTCGCGCAAATCGCACTTATATTATTTCATACACATCATTCGCTCACGTCGATGCCGTAATATAAATGATAAAATAGGCGTATTCTCGTGGCGCGAACAATCATCCCGCGACTCGGGGAATATTAATTTCCGCGTGCAATCGTCGAAACTAAATCTCATTGTACAGTGTTTCACTGTATTGTCGTTTCCTCAGACACGATTTTCTCCGCTCCTCTTATGCTGGGTATCGATTTCTTCCTTACAAAGTTACGTTTTCTCGTGGGTTCATTGATCATACCTAAATTTTCATACGTCTAATCTTTTCAAAAGTAATAATAAAAATCATGCAACAAAGATAAAACAAAGATAATAAAAGGATCGCAAAATTCTAATTTAAGATTTTGTTTTAGAATGTTGAAAATCGTAACCGATAGCTTCCATTATTAATTTTCCAAAAGTTAATCGTAATTTTTGGTGTTTTGTGCTCGCACCAGAGATGAAGTTGAAATTTCGAAAAGATGCAGTGGCGTAATCAAAGGATCTGCAACCCAATGGTTTCGTGTTCTTACTATATGCACAAGCTATTCTGAAGCAAGAGTGAAAAATATTCGCATGAATCCCGGTCCGATATATATATACCTTCTGAAATTTGATGTTTATTCTTGTAGTTTGGCAAGATAAGATAAGACAATATACTAGGATAAATTGCATTTGATCAATATTCCACAAATATTAATCAAAGTCAACGATGATTGGTTGAAAATAATTTTATTTCCAATATTAACGCGTTATAAATAATTAAAATTGCAGAATACAATAAAAGTAACAAAATCGTACGTTACATATTTATCCAAGTCAGACATTGTAAAAATGAAATACGAACGAATTTTGAACGCAAAACATGTGATGTTTTGTAAATAATGATTATTATTGTAATCCTACGAAATTCCTATGAAATGGTAGAAAAAAGACCACGATAAGGTAGCTCAGCTTTTCAGAACTTCCCCCTGAAACAAAAAATCGTCAACTGGTAACAAATGTTCCGATTTGGCCATTCATTTTAAAACGGTTCACAATGAGCCACATTAACGATGCCGGGAGTCATAAACAGCTTACATTTTCGTCGAATCATCCCCCTCTCTTGGCAACCTTGACCGAATCCGGTGTATTTATAACATTGGTTTTGTCACGGCCGCGTTAAATCTCGGCCACATGAAATTGGGCACAAAAGCTGGATAGCTGGAGTATCACCTGGACGCGGGGTCATTTTAATCGTAGGTGGCGTGAAGATTGAACGGGACATTGGAAGTCGTTGCGCGTGGCGCGCACCTGGCGAATTTCGGCTTTGTCGTCCCGGTTCTTTTGTCGAGTCATACAGAAGACGCCACGCGACCGCGCCGATCAAAGCGCGCCTATAATTTATACGAATCCCTGTATCTTCGGATATCGAAGGACAAGACCAGTCCGAGAAAGGGCACCCCGTCTTTGGAACAAAAGTGCCATAAACGTTCGTTATTTGCATGGCATAAGAAACTGGTGCAGCCAATCGATCGGATGCAATAAAATTTGGATATCTTCCCGTTTGGAATGGAAGCACGATCTTGCCGTAGTTTTCGTGGACTGAATGCAATATGATTTATTGAATTGGCGGAATTAAAATGAAAATTATGTATACACCTGGACAAATTCATGGGAATTAGCTTTTGGCCATCCTTCGAAGAAGTGCCTGAATAATCCCATGTAGTGTTATGTATGAACCCAAGGGGGACAAACCCCCGCCGTCATATATTTTCTTAGAATGTTTATAATAAATTTACTTTAAAGATTGCAAATGTATCTGAAATATTCAAAATATCTTATGCAAATTATCATTAAAAATTTTCAAAACTTGAAAATAGTTCGATAGACGAATGTTAAATGTTCGAAATGTGAAATATTGTTATTAATGTTTTTATGAACAGTATTTCTGATTTGAATGACATTTTTTGACGAGAAATAGAAGTAGTTATTAGACGTAAGGAATATTATACTTTTTTAATACGAAGTAAAGTAAATTATATGAAAAGAGAACCAATACAAGTTTCTCGAGTGGTTCTTTATGCCTGAACTTACACATTTTAATGAAAAGAAGAAAGGAAAGGAAATGAAATTTTGACAAATGCGTCTGTATGTGTAAATTCCAATTTAACAGCTATGCAACTAACTCAATAATTGGTTGACAACCTTACTTTCTTTAGACAGAATTTCCCTGCATTTTACACCCACTTTTCCAAAAGGAAAATGGCTCAATGAAACGCGTCTAATCGGCTTAGACTCCAAAGCATCGAAAATACTTCAGCCCACAATATCGACGATTGTCACAAACATAGTCGAATCGTGTTAGAATCCGTAACAACTACCTTAACATTTTGAGGGTAATTTTTACCTGAAATCCAACAGACATTGAAAAATCACTTGAAACAGAATAAAAGCTAAAGGGCCGGAAGTATAAATCTATAAGATTCGGTTGCAATTATGGTTTTCATTCTGACCACATACAAATTCAAAAAGATGGGCGGGGGGTTTTAAAATTTTCACACCTCATCTTAACCCCCCGGTGGCATCCGGTTTGGAGTAATATATATACTAAATTTATTTAGTCAAATTTCTTTTTGCATTATTATGACAACATTTGCGAATGAAAATAAATGAACCATTTTTTGTTTCACTTATAATAAATTAGAAAGTATAAATTGATTTTTTTTCTTTTGATCTAAATTTTAGTTTTCTCATTTTATAAGTAAAAAATGTGTGGATCAAAAGAAAATATATTATTATTTGTTTTTTGAACTTTAATTTCAATGAGTCTTTCATTGTTTTTCTGAATTTTCACTGTTTCAAAGCGTTGCGTTCACTATTTATGTCTCATTCACAATAATTTCTTGAATAAATTATGACACTTTCATTCTTACTTTCTCTAATATCTTCTAGACTATGTTTCTAAATTTGTACAATACTGGAAACTGACATGTTTTCGAAGGAAATCAAAAACTATTTCTCGGATTTTGGTTTTCTAAGAGAAAATCGATGACTGGAGTTTTACAAATTACGATTTTTTGATGTCATTGTGTAGGGGAGTAACATTTTTGTTGGAGATGGTGACAAGAATGAATGGAAATTCTTGTTTCTAAGATGGATTTGATCGTTGGTGGGGGGCTGATGCTCTTACTTAATACAATATTGATATTCATTATTAATATTAGAAACAGATTAAACGAAATAAATAGAATCTCGAAGGATTTATGAAATCAATAACAGAAGAACTATAATAAATTTTCGGTAACATTAAATTACGATTTAATATATACGATGTAATAATATAGATAAATAAATTAATAAAATTAATTATCTTCATCAGTCAGAATGAAAATTTGAATTCGAACATTGCTTAAAAAACGATGTGATCAAGAAATAAATGAATAAGTAAAAATTATTATAAATACACATAAATAAAATTCTACATTTTAAGTTTCTTGCTCGGAACAAAATATATCATTATGACATAAATAAAGCATTTAATAGATAAAAAATAAATTTTGATCATTTATTTGCCAAATGCTCCAAAATAATAAGCGTAATCATGATCAAAATCGCGAATTTATGCCCAGGACAACAATAGATGTCCAACTACTCGGAGCTAATGATCCTGAGGATCATTATTTAAAAAAAAAATGTTCGCCATTACAGACTATTTAGGCGTACTGAGAGTATTAAAAAAGGAATTAATGTCATTATATAAATCGTGTAAAATATTCACGGTTCATTGGCGCGGTGGCGAAAAAAGTACTTTTTTTGAAGAAAAAAGAGATAACGAGGCGTGGACTTTGTATGACACCTGAGGTGCTATGGTCGTGGTGGCGCATTACGAGGGTAGCTGGCCAGACATCCATCACTGCTTTGTGTTGTATCAAGTGACACCTGGTTCCTTGTCACTTTTGAACGCCACCCCCTCTTTCTCCCCTGCCGATCGTCGCTTCTTCTCTCTCGGAAGGTCCTCGTCGTTTTTCGCCCCGGTCACCACCCGGAACCACCCTGGGTACTCGACAGCCTGAAAATAAACAACTTTCATCGGTCATGGGGATTCCGTTAATCTCAGATGATTTTTATTGATGACCCTTTCTTCGACGTAATCTTCGCGACAACAAATTTCCAGCATCGATGGCCGAGGGGTTAATATATTTTTTTGCTTGTTCGGGAATTCTGTTTGTGAGGTATATTTTATGCTTCATTACAACACGGCAAGCGTGCAAAAATGATCTCTTAAGCATATGGTTGTGTTTTATTTCGGCGAAGAATGAAGATTTTTATTTAACAAATTTTAAATTAGAATATATGAAGAAAAATAAAAAAATCTAAAATTAAAATAATTTATTATGTATTAAATTAATAATAATAATATTATTAATTTATTTTTATTTATTATTTATTATTTCATTTATTATGAAGTAAAGTTATATAGGATTTTCAATTTGTGATATGTTGACAGAAAATGTATGTGATTCTATGGTGACAAGGTGAAATTTTGTTAAGCACATTTTACGTATAATGTATCCATAAAATTGTCGCACTGTTAAGCTGTCACTTTTTGAGATTACATTCTTAAATTTCGTATCAATTATTTTTAATGCACACATTTGACTGAATTCAATTATTAATTTTTGTAAAAAATACTCCGTAACATTCCATCTGTATTTCTTTGTAATTAATAAATTAACTATTCTAAGGATTTCAGATAAGAAAATTAAAATAATAATATATAATATGTGAATCATTTTTTTCTCTTTCAACAATATATTTAATTAAATTTCAACGCTTTTTTGACAATGAAAAGTTCAAATTTTGGGACGCTGAAATATTTTATTTATTTTGAATAGATCAAATGACATTGCACATTGCGGCCGCTTTGAAGACCGATGACAAATTCTATAATCGATTTCGGACGTTACGCGGCAAATTTTGCAATTTCACAAATTTTTTAGGCCAAGGCATATTAAAATGTCGTGCGTCTATTATACGAGAGATGACGCGCCATTTCTTTCCTTTTCCCGTTTTGCTCAATGGAGTCACTCCGTCATTGTGGAAGATCGCATTGGAATTGGTTTTTCGAATTTTTTCACGCTCAATTCAAATTTATCAAGGTCTGAGGGAAATTCACTAGGATTGATTCGAGAAACAATCGGATTGAATCGTGAAATCATTTCCGTTTTCGATTAAATTTTTTAGCGATTAATTTTAATGCCACAATCGGAATGAATTATGTATAAATCAATATTTTATATAAAGAAAATTTAAAAAAACAAATAAATAACAAATATTATTACAATTTATAAATTGTATATACAATATTATAAATGACAATATATTATTTTCTTGTAAACGTGGCTTTTAGTAGATGTGATTTGCATTGCCAACTCTGGCCAACTTGTTGTAAATAAACTTCGTAACTTTTAATTTTACGAGAGGCTATTATTGCATGAAACTGATACTTAAACTTTAGGGAATAATTAACAAATAGTACTAGAGTTGTGAATATTGTTTATACCCCGGCCACTTGAAAATATAGAACATACATAAAGTATTTGTTGAAAGGAAAGAATATTCTGAATCTAAAATTGCAAATAAGGTAAATATTCCAATTAGTAAACGTGTAAGGTTTGCAGAAAATGTGAAATAAAACAAATAAATTTGAATAACTAAAATTATAATAATTAAATGCAACAAATTTATAAACAATAAGTCAAGGCGGATAATGTTGCTTCCAGAAAACCAGATTTATACTGTTTTTTATATTATGATGGATTTACTAAATATAAAAGTTGGTGAAAGTTTGGAATTTGATGATTAATTTCAATTATTCTTTATTTTTTAAATGGTATTTGTAAAGTTTTTTAAATAATTCAATAAATATCATTAACGATGCAACAAAGATTTATCAAATGAATATTAATAAATAAAACCTAACATCTTTTTACAATCCTGTGCGCGTCTTGCACGATTTTTGAAACGCACTAAATTTTAAAATGACGCTAAAAAAGTCAACAAAGTTATTCACATCATCTTTTTCGTGATAAAATGAAGACGTTCTTGGGTGAAATGTTCAAAATGTATAACAAAAAATTATTTTAAGTAGCTCTTTCTCTTCTCATCGTTTACACGATGATACAAGGAAAGGGAAAAGGGACGAATGATTTTGCTGGTTGATCCACGCGTTATTCCCTTCTTTTGAATGGGGAACTTCCAATGAAACGACAATATCCAGGTGTCTGGTAACCTCCATATTTCAAGCTATCAATAGCCACAAGAAACGAGCAGGTGTTGTTTTCCTCTCGAAGGATAGAAGAAGAGATAGATTCGGGAATGGAACAAAAAATTCCGCGATGTGCGCAGCGATTCGGAAGAAAGGAAAAGCGACGACTTTGTGCGGAGGATCGTCGATTGTCAAAGAGTTGACACGCGACCAAGATGAATGACGAACTCGAGGATGCAAATGATAAAAAGAGGAAGAAGAAAGAAAAGATAAACGAAGAAAACATTGTTCTTGATCTTATTAAGCTGGCTCGTTAAACTGACCTTGGTGGACTGATTTTTGGAATGATCTGACGGCGATATTTTATTTTAGGGGATTTTGAATGTCAATCGGTGTATTGAGAGTATTGGTTACAGGAAAGGAGGTGATTTTCAATGGTTGAGCACGGTTCGAGCGGTTTGGGAAACTGTCGAATGTGTAACTGTTTCAAAAGTTAGTGCTCACTGCGAAGTGAGATTGTTCGAGTTGTGATTGCGTGGTATTTGTATACGTAAAAAGAGAATTTTGTTTAAGTGGTTGCATTTAAAGAACTGGATTATTTGTTCAAATTTATTAATATTTTTTAGGGTCTATAATAAATATAGCTAATCGTTTTTTTAGGAAATAAAATGAAATGGGAAAATGAAATATGTTAAATGATATGGTATAACTTAAATTGTTTATGTATAAATTAATGTGAATTTTTATAAACTAGGTAAAATGAAAATATTCGACTATAAATAGTGCAACTGTAAAGCTAGCCTCTTTCTTTTTTAACATTTAATGATGATGTAAAAGAGAAATAAGACAAGAATAAATGGTTACTTTAAAGCGAGATTTTAAAAGTACACACATTTATGAAAAAGAATTTTTTAGAGATGTTATGGTAAAGTGTGTGAATGTAATAAAATGAAGTTAGAAAACGAAAAAGTCTTCAATGATGACAATTCAAAATATTACACGAATGCTCCAAAATTCATTTTAAACTAACTTTGTTAAAAATGACAGAAAATTGATGATCCTTTATTCGTTTATTCAATCATTTATAATGATGCTGGATGACCTTTTTAAATAATTACTTATTTTACGATTATACTCGAATGCAGTTGACTGACATTTGAATTAGAATTCATAAAGATCGATCTCAAATTTGAAAAGTTTTATAAAAGCATTTTCAAATTATATGCTTCTTTTAAAAATAATAATCTATCTAAATTGAGATATATATTTTTCTCGATTATATGAATATAATTTTTCTTATAGCAAAAAGGTTTTTTTCATTGAAGACACGAAAATTGGAATTGAATTAATAAATTTTATTTTATTAATGTAAAATTATGGATAATTAATGGCTAGGAGATATTGTCAATCACTACAGTTGTTCTAACTAAAATAAATCTTTTTCAATACCTGTAACCTTTTATATGTTTAGTAGCGCTTGTCAGAGTTTCTGCTCTTCTGTTACGTCAAAAAATAAACTCAAATCTAAAGTGACAACTATCGACACCAAATCAACTACCGACATTTTCTAATATCTAATTTGAATTTTAAAAGAACCGTTAAAAAAATATTAGTCTAATACATAATAAAGAATCTCGAGCGTTTGTAAATCTGAACGCATCAAAAAAACTCTAATGAGTTGTCATTCAGGTTCCAGATAACTTTATATTATGTTTTATCTCGATCCACAGATACCATTTGCTTTGCGTACATATCCAGTTCACTATTAAAATTAGTGAAGACTCTTTGTCAACTTATAAGAAACTCCTCGAATTCACGTTCGATTCATAATTCAACAAAACACCTAATATCCCTAAGAAAAAATGTTTGAAAATAGAATAAAAATCGAGTGGCTCCAAATCTTTTTTCGACATTTCCGCATTCTTTTGTTGAAAAGGAAAAAAAAAAACTAATCAGCCATTGAAGTACTAAAATTTTTCACAATGTCACGAGATATAAAAATAATTCTTACGACGATCAACAATGTTAATCTTTGACAAAAAGTTGATCGAAGAAAAAATGAAAAAAGAAAAGTAATAAATATGCGTCTTGAATCATTAGTTTCTTTTAAGTCTGTTTCGGGTTGGGGGGGGGTGGGAGGTCCGAGATCGCGGTAGCTCTTGACACCTCGATCGCTCATTAATAACACGTGACTGGGCGTTTATATAAATAAATCTTGCTCAGTCGCAAATGCTACTCACCTGCAAGAGGCACGAACGATCGCTCAACACGTGACACGTGAAAGACATTTTCGGAGGTGCTTTTTTGATTAAAAAATGCACCGATCTTTGGGCGCAACGTTTTGTCCGATACTGGGTCATTTATTTTTTTCAAATTTATCGGTTTGTGGAAGCTATAGCCGAAGGCTATTTAGTTATGAATATTGGAAACTGGTTTTTTATTTCAATGAAAAATGACCAACATGAAATGATGAATGATCAGTTATTAATGAAAAATTATCAATGAGAAACGATTAATTCATTCTAATTTATAACAATTTGAAATGAAAACAATTTATATTAATTAATTTATATTGATTGGTATACGTATGTCTTTTCACAATAATTGTCATTAGTAATAATTAATATTGCTGTTTGACAAGGTATCAAATTCTTTAAATTAATAATAAATGCAATTTAAGTCAACAATGTCTATTATAAATTGGATGAAATATTAATTTAATTTTTGTCATTTAAAGATGAATACATTTCACAAATGTCGTTTTTATAATTTTCTGTTTATTAATTATAATGTTTTAACAACAAATTGTTGAAAAATTATTATCTATGCATGGGTTTCTAATAATTTTACAATATCCGCGATTATATACATATAGAACTTTTAGAATCGCTAATTTATTTCCAATGCAATTGTTATAAACCCATGGTCATGAAAGATGTTAGCTTCCAATTCGACCAAGTCAACTGCCCGAACAATAAGCTTCAGGCATACATCACTCCGCATGAAACAAAATCTTTCGCTTGAGAGGTTTTTCCGAAAAACGGAGAATTCAGATTTGATTGCCAGTTAATATCACACGATTTATAGGGCAGTTAATATCCGTCGTGAAAAACACGATGAATTGCCTCTAAATTTACAAAGGTTGTTACTACTGAACTTGACTTGGGTTATGCGATTGCCACTGCGACGGTATGCGCTTTATTCAACGCTCCAAAGTATTGACTTGATTCGGTTAAATTTGACTTGCCCTATAACGTTTTATAGTTGGCCATTGAAAGGGCGTTTGAGCAGTTTACAGCCGCGCTTTTTACTATACTTCGTCATCGGCACCCCCGCTACGACTTCCCTTGGTAAGAGAATAATTGTTCCGAGAGGTGGTCGGGTATCAAAATTCTACAATCCATAACAGGCAATTTTACTTTTGTTAGGACATTCTTCGATTTCACGACGCTACTTTCGACCAATTTATAAGTTTCGTGTTTATTCCCAGACAGAGCCAACGAAACCGTGATATTAACTGGTGATAAATCGGGATTGTTATTTACAAATAGGTCAAATGATATTCCATTTCGATTTTGCTACTTTGTTTTACATAAGAAGTGAGCTTGTTGTTTATTTTTACTCGTGCTTTCTGATGCTTGTTTTGTGGTTTATTGTTTGCTTGTTTTGTCGGATAAACATTTTTATTTTATCCCAAAAAATTTCGGAAACAAAATTTATACTTTTTCCAATGAAAAAGCGTATACAATGCAAAGTGTACAAACTCGGGTTCATGCAAAAACTTTGACCATTAGGCACCGGGGAACAAGTTTTGTTTGTGTTAGCGAAATGCACTTTGCAAAACTCGACGGAAAAGTTGTCGCGAATTTAATTATATAAATTGGAAATATGTTTCTAATAATTTTGTTCGCGGCGCTACAATTATTGCACTTTGTCCTCTTTTTTCCGGCTCCTTAATTCGTTTCCGCTATTATTGCAGCGCCATCTTTTTCGAACGCCATTGCAATTCCTAAAGGCATTTTTACTTTGCTGTTTATGAAACATAAACATCCAGGCAAATCGTCGCTCAATGTCGACCGTAAACTGTTTAACGAGGTGATTTCCCGGTCGTCTTTGTAAACGTTATGAATATCGCAATAAAACAGAGGGAGCTTCAATCTAACTTTCTGTCGAATCAAAAATGTAATATTGTCATAAATTTAGGCATAGCGCGGTGATGTTTATTGTCGGGGGATTTAATAATGTGATCTGTGTTTTTGTGTTTCAGGTTGGCAATACGAAATTACAAATTGAACGAATTAGGTATGTAAATAAATTTAGACGACACTTTTTATACACAATTAATCTTTAATTGCATGGAATATAAAAGAACTGTATATATTAATTGTTATTATTATATTTGTTAGAATACATTGATGATATACTATAAATATATTATAACAAAATGTAATTTTATATAATACAATGAAAGAGGAAAATATTTAAATTTTACTATTCAAGATAATTTTAATTTAATATTAATTTCTGAAAGTATATCCCCGCTGTAATTTAAATAATAATTATTTCTCAATGCGTATTATATTGTTATTATTAGTAACTATATTTTTTATACTTTTTACACTGATTAAATTTTGCCATACAATTCTAATTAAAGTATCAAAATTGTTTAGTTTGTTTGAATCGCGAACGAATTACGTGCGAATCGAATAATGATCAAGTAATTACAATTGCAGGCACACCATTATTATTATCATAAATAACGACTCGATTTGTTTTCGAAATGTTGCTTCTTTTTGGGATCATTGGGAGATTAATTTGTGTTCACAAAGTGTTCATTGATATCCGTTCTCGGATGATACTTCTGAATGCAGCGATTGACGCACTCTTTTGCTTTTTTAAATAAATCGGCAAAAGATGTTCAAGTAATGATCTGAAATTCGCAATTTTTTGTGACGAACAAGATGCGACGGCATACAAAAACAGATGACGTTAATGGGCAAGGAGAGTGCTCGTTTTCGGGGGAAAAGGCGCGCGGAAAGACTGAAAGAGAAAAAGACGAAAAGCGAGGAACTGGCAGAAAACGCCAGTCACACGCGAATGCAGAAACCGAGATGACACTCATGCCGGCGCTAATTGGACCCTCGAGGTGACGCTCGCGAGCGCGATGCTCCCCCGTTGGAAATGAGGTTTTCGGGGTCGCCGGGACGCGGGGCGTCACAAGAGATCGCATTAAATCTTACCGGGTATACGCCTTCGCCGAGCGGTTTCTGGTCCCACTCATCCCACCACGAAAACCTCTATAGTCACGTTTGTGTGCACGTCTTACGCACACACCAGCGCGCACAACCGTCGCGCTGTCTTCGCGCGTTTAATTAGATGTATCACGTAGAGTTGCGATACGATTAATTCGACAAGTCGAACTCGGAACAGGTCAGTAAACTGTAAACCTCGCGGTGCCAATTTTTAAATCATTACTTTCAATGATAAACGACATTTAATTCTTTGACTTTTTTAGTCGCAAGTCAAAAATATGATATATATAAATAATTAATGGTTTATGCCAAAATGTAAATAAAGGAAATTAATCAAGTATATTTTCCTTTTATTTTGAAAACTATATGTATCTGATATAAGAAAGTTAATATTGAAATGTTTTTAATTTTAAAGTTTTCCATTTTTAATACACGTTCCATTATGCTGCATTTGTAACGAACTTTAAAATAAATTACATAAATTATACTAATGTCCCAAAGACCTTCCCTCTGGCGCTAATTCGTTCATTTTTTAAGCAAAACGTGTATACAATTTTTCTCAATGTAATGGCATTGATAAATATGATTATGTGTTTGAATAGGTGGTTCTTGTACCACATTGAAAGGGACTCGATCAAAAATTCGAGTTATGGATTATTAGAGTTTCGGTAGTTACATCGACCATCAACTATCCCCGATCTCGGAATTTCTGATCTCTTCTCAGAAGTGCCCCCAAAACGGGACATAAACGCTCCCGATCGGCTTCCAAGAAGTTTTTCCAAAATCTTTATATTCTTGGAAAGAGTCTTTTAGATGTCTCCTATAAGTCTTTCGGGAACACTTCAAATTCGACGTTCACATTATTTATATAATCCTAAACATTTGCGATGAGCGTTAGTAATTTTTTTAATGTCAACTCAAAACGATTAGATATTGGATGATGAGAAATCGATTTCCTTTGTACGTTTCTTTTTTCATGTGTGCTTCCTGTCTATGAAAAAAATTTCGTCAACGTAATTTCAAATTAGTGTCGAAAACTAGATAAATATATATATATATGTTGCAATTGAAATTATTTATTGAATATGTGCTATTTCACATATGTTTTAAATAAAATAATTTCTCGCATTTAAAAGTTTTATTCAAAACATAATTAATTGCGTTCGCAGTAAACTACTTTTTATTTACAACTTTTTTAACACGGTCGTCTGCTTTCTATTGTATATAAATAATTTATTATATTTTTTCTTCATTTGAAATCTTTCAATTCAAATAACGTAACATCTCAATTAATCACATTTGAGAAGTCTATGATTCAAATGTTTTTAAAAAGAACACGTGCTTTTTATCAAACTTTTGTCAGATTTTTACCTTTTGTAAGGCTTTAACGGTGTTTTAGTATACGAACATATATACGATTATGACTATAGTAACTTGAAATATAAATATAACAAGAAATATAATACACAATCATTATGCATTAAAAAATTTTTCTAATGATCTTCATATAATTAATTTATACAAAAATGGTATTCATCAATTATAGAATATTAATTATAACCAATAACCAATTATTTGATAACTAAATTATAAAACATAATAATAACAGTTTAGTTAGAATTGAATTTTATTGGTCATTGTTAGTGAATAATACATTATATTATTATATAATAATATATAATGTATATAAATATAGCAAGATTATGGAAAAATGAACTCATAAAATGATTAATATTTTTGAAAAGAAAAGTGTTTTTGGTCAATTTTAGCCACATTTCTTTCCCAATGCATTTCATTCAGTGAAGATTACACAAGTTCATATAAAGTCTCAAAATAAATTCAACGTGACAAGATGAAAATTAGAAAACGTGCACATAAAGCCTCGTATTCTACAAAATAACTTGCCGAAATCCGCTCCTTATCGTCCAGCTCGTTTCAGGTCTACTAAAATTGCCTCTCTATTATCTCCCCGAAGTGACCTAACACTCCACTCCATTACAGACACACATTCCCTTCGCTTACTTCTTCGCAAGACACACGTGCTCTTAATAGACATTACTCCCCGCCTCCCGAAGATGTAGATATAAATTCGTACAAAGACAGCAGTAATCTCACCGGCACTGCGTAGGCGACAATGCGCGGATAATCTCGTATTTCTCCGACAACAATGGCAGGTATTCCCGTGCAGGATCCGCAGCGAAAATTGGGCCCGCGATCGAGGATTTTTCTTTGGCGACGCGGAGCATTCGATCGCAACAAAGGGCGGCGAGTTGCTACAGCTGTCAATCAGGTTTCCGTCGGGATTTAGTCATGTTATTTTTACGGTCCACGAAGAAACGTTCCCAGAAATAAGAAACGCGATGTTATCGGGATGAACACGCGATACCGAACGAGGGTTTGGCGGAAGAGGCTCGTAAAAGGTAGTAATTAAGGGGATAGGGACGGCAAAAAGGGTCTGAGAGGATGAAAATGAAGAAGTGCAAAACTGGTACCTAAAAACAGTCGAGGGTCCAGAGCGCAGGAGCTTTAAATAAAATGAGTCTAACGAGGTTGAACTAATTAGAAGTAGAAGGCAGACTTATGCAACTGAAGATAATTATAAAAATAGGGGAATCCAAAAGTGAGATGCTACCGCGTTATAGCAAGTTATGAGTGAAAGAATCGCATAGTTATATAATATGCGATCCGAACCAAAAAGACGAGGAGAAGTATCCATCGATCAGCATGGCCGAAATAAGAAATTATCACTAATCAAACCTAAGTTTGCGTGATATTTTCTTGCTTCCACAAGTATTGTCTCTCTTTGATTTTTATAATTTTCATACAAAAGCGTACCAATAATCAACCACATCAGTTTGTCTCGACTTCGTTGCGAACGTTATGTTAATTATCCTCCAGCCATTATCTTAATTATCCGCATTTGAATCGATCATCTTAATTACATCATCTTCATTTGACTTAACAAAAACGGTAGCGAAAGCAAACGAAACGCGAAACGAGTGGGCAAGGAATTGAGGAGCTCAATAAAGCACGTCTCGTCCGCGAGGGACCCGGTATTCTTTCATCAAAGTAATGAATTGTCCACACTCTCTTCGAAATGCAACTGCTATCTTCGCAATTACGGAAGCGCGGAAAAAAAACAGACACATGCACACGGGCGCACACAAATGGCCGGGGCTTTGTGTCGGGGGCTCCATTTTACTGGAACACCGCTGAAAGTGCCGTCGAAGTGTCGCGTCGAGTGGAATTCACAAAGACGCGAACTTATTCGCGAACCGGCGATAACTCTTGGCTGGGTGGCGCGGGGTCGCTCGTCCCCGAGTGTCATTCAGTTGCATATCCCAATTAAATAACAGGCAAAAGGGCGACGTAGCGTCCTGAAGCATCGCGCGGCCCCTAATTGCGAATGAAAGAAGAAAAGAGACAGCGGCTGAAATAAACACTTGACGCGGCTGGATCGCAGATGAGGAAAGATAAGTTTCTTACATTTATTCCCCTCGTTATCCGCGTTACTCTGGATGCAGCTATGGGTATTACCGGAGGAAGTTTCGTCATATTGCGAGCGGGATGCCAGTTGTATTTTTCAATATTTTTTTCACTCGCTTCAATTGGCTGCTTCGAGCCGAGTTGGATCCTCAATACAGGTATATTGGTCTTTATTGCAGCGTCTTCGTTTCAATGCTGTGTATGAGGGGGGGAGAGATGATATACCGGTTTACATTTATTCAATTCGATGCTAATTTTGTTACTCGCGCAATGTTATATTTTTGTTTTAATAAGTTCATGAATGTGTTCATGTACTTTGCTATCATCACTTTTAGGTGATTTTCATCATCTTTGTCATCTAATTCCGATTCGTATTTTCCTTCATTGATTATCTTGCTCATATTTGTGATTTATGCCTTCATTTAATAAATATTGGTTTAAATTGTTTATTTTCAATAGCGCATTTGTTCACATTTCATGTCAAATTTGTACATTGAAAATTATTTTATCATTTGCAACGTACACATAATTTATCCGTGTTTTTTTTGTGCTATCTGTTTATGTTTCATTATCCCGTTTCAATTTTGGTAGCGCAATTTTTAATTGATTATTTTCGATCATTTCGTTTCGTTCAACGATACAAAATATTTTGTTAGTAATAATTATGAGTTGGACAATTATAATTGCAACAATAATTAACAAATTTCCATATCACGGCATTACAAAAACAATTTACCAATTTATCTTCGCACATCAAACATAGTGAACAACAATACGTATTAAAATTTCCTTTGGTCTGGTTCGCCCCCCTCGACGCGCCTCTCGACCAATCGTCCTCATTAATCGAATTCCCCTTCCCCGCCAAAAATAATAATCGCAAAACAATATCTGGCTTTCGACGTCGACGTGTAATTTACAACGGCGAGCGGCATCGAAATTGATCGCAACATTTTTGCCAGCTTAATTGGTAATCAAATGACGAGCCCGTGCACAGCATTTCGTTTGTTCATTTTAATATTCCAATACCATTCGATTCTTTAAAACGCATTAATTGGACGCGCGTCATAATGGGACGCGCCCCGTCCATCCTTCAATCATTCGATCGCAACGAATTATCATCAATTTTGTATTCACGAAATAACCTCATTGTGTGATTATGGAGCTCTGTTTCAACTTGATAAAAGGGAGATGATCATATAAAAATGAACCAGTAATAATAGTATAATAAGAATAAGAATTGACGTTTTTAATTAAGTACACCGACGTGCAAAAATTTTCATCCAAATACAATGTTGTCAAATAATAAATTGAAATATAGTCAAAGGTCGATTTCGATTGGCTGAATGTTATCAAATTAGACAAAAAGTATCCCGCGTAGACATAATAAGACTGGCAAAAGTCTGGCCGAGTCTGGCTCATGATCGCGAGTTTCGGACTTTGCTTTTTTGAACGGTAGTTTGGCCTTCCATACTCCTGCCAGACCACTCACGTCTGGAATGAATTTGGTTCGCCAGACTTGTGTTCAGTATCTAAATATGACAAAAATATTTTTTGCCAGTCTGCATTAGTCTGGAACTCGATCATGAGCCAAACTTAACCAACCTTTTACCAGACTTTCGCCAGACTAGGCTTTTCTACGCGGGTATTACCATGACAAAAATTATTTCGGACTATTTGCACTCTTTGAAATGGCACGAGAATGAGCATTAGGTAATTTATTAAAGTACATTGTAAAAAATGAAGGTGAAAAGGTTTTGAGTTTTTGGGCTAATGATAAAATTATAACATTTTAATTTCAGTTGGTAACAGAAACATTGATAAGGGGTTATCTTTTAGTGTAACGATACCTAATAAATATCCAACTTCTGCATCAAAAATTGAATAAACGTTCAATGAAACCATCTTGCATTAAATATTGATATATTGAACGACAATAAAAAATAATCTTAATATAATAATATATAAATCAAAAATCTGTGTTATTTATTAGCCCATGACAAAATCAAAGATTATTTTTGATGATGAGACAATTAAGTAAATTTGATTTGATAACACACTTCTCTTTCAAGAAGATTTATATATATCATTGTTTAATGAACACTATAAATTTTAATAAACTCGATTCCGTTCGATATTTATAATAAGGAAAGATAATTTAACGATTTTATTCATGTTCAATAAGAAAATTTGTTTCAGAGGAGTCAGATACTGTTACGAAGATACAAATAATAACTGTGTGATTTTGTTTGAGCGCGATGTTGTGCTCGCGGAATCGAAATAAAGATGACAAGACCGCGCAAATCCTATCGCGCGTTACACCTCCTGCATGCGCGCTCGTTTCCGCATTAACCCTTACGGCTGCTGCATTTTAAAGGCAACGTAATTAGCACAGCCAAATGAACTAATTACCAGAATGCGAATGACGAGTCGACTGACAAAAGCACGACTGAATCCTCGAACCTTTTTTTGTGCTCGCTTCGCCGCGCCAAAAGCCCCGTGTCGCGCGATAAATAC
>JABFPK010000006.1:8679-28811 GCA_022817445.1 Habroteleia sp. ZL-2020
CATTTAGAGGTAATGAGAATATAAATCATATTTCTTATACTTTTTTTTTTGAAAGAATAATTTTTTTATTATAAACATGATTTTGAGTGAAAATTCAAGAAGTAATGGAAAATAGAAATTTTTTTTTAAATATTCAATTACGTTTTTAAGGTTTTATTTACTTTATAAGGTAATATAAAAAATAATTTGAGGAGTTCATTTCAAGTACCCCACTAATAGGCACTTCTAATTGTTGAGGAAAAATGAATAGATGGCGAAATAGTCAACCATATACCTGGAAAAGTTTAAAATTGGTATTACCAGATAGGAAACAATTCTTTAAATACTTTGAGTCATTAAGTTTATATGCGTTCATTCATATACCAGTTGTGGCGTGTTTAAACGTGCAACCGAAAACTCTGAAACGTTCTCACGTAATCTCGTCCATACGTAAAACATACTAGTGAATTACTTCAACAATATTTATTTTAAATAATAAATAATGCTGGCGGCATCTGCTAATCTATTTCCACTAATAAGTTGCCCTAAATTAAGGTAAATAATTTTTATATTCTTAAATTTATATTGTATATATATAGTTCATTAATATTATATATTACTTTTTGGATAAAATAAAAAAATGAAAAAAACAAGAACACAAAAAGTAAATAATTAAAATTAAGTTTAATATCAATAATGAATATAAAAATATAATAACACGTGCTTCTCTCGTGCAGTGTGTATTTCAAGATGATGTATAGTCAAAAATTTACAACTATCTACTCTAAATTTATAAGTATATAAAATAAAAGTTTTAAAAAAATAACATTGTTCAAAATTAACATAATTACAAGAATTTAAGGATAATTGTTTAGCGACAAAAATACAATTCTTAAATTAATAACGGCGTACAAATTTATATTGATTATTTTCATAGTGTAATTATTATTTTATATTTAAAAATACATATTTTGGTTTATATTTTAATTGTGATTGTGATTTATGGACAGTTAAAACTTATCAATGAATTATATAATCTATTTTAATCATCGTCGTTATTACATTAATATAGCATGAAACAACAGTTGTTAAATAATTAATTTAAAGCCAACGAAGGTAAAATCATATTCTTTTTTGAACACCATTAAATCAGTTACAGCAGAAAACAAATTCGATTTAAACCTTACAAATTTAAACTAATATAATTAGAACAAATAGGAGTATAACAATTGAAATGTATTCAAAATAAATTTGTTTAAATTGCATTTATTTTATCTATCTTCATTAAATTTTTTAAGTTAAAACAATACATTTAAAATACAATTTAAAACAATACAGTTTAAAAATCATAGTAATTGAAAGTCAATATATGTGTCACAATGAATATTTTATACTCATTTAACATATCAAAAATTTCAGAATGGTGAAAATATAAATATAAATATAAATAAGAATGTTTTTTTTAATATTCCGAATATAACAATTTAGAAATATTCTATATATGTTCTTTAATGTTCTTCATAAATAAATTTTTTATAACAGATTTTCAAAAGGACATAAAACGTATTAAAATTATTTAAGTGGAAATGATTTACATATTATTAAAATCAAAATAATTATGCTTAATAATGCATATTAATAATTTGCATATATTCATTCAAAAATAAAAAAAAAACAAATAATAAAATCATTAACAATAATAAATTTCAGCTATTAGATATATAGTCATATTATTATATTACTTTCTTATAATTTTTTTTCTCTTCTCTAAGAGAATGGAAATATTCAAGAACGTTTGGTGAAGTTTTTAAAGGTCATTAAACGGTTCTTAGATTTTTTAAATATTTATCTTATTGCCTTACGATATATATATAAAATTATATAATAATATTCTTTTAAAAGAAAGTCATATAGTATCTTTTTAAGGACTATTATTCTATTATTAGAATTGTATATCTATTTTTTGATCGTGTCTATTTTTAACATTACCGAAACCTTACGCTGTAGAGATCAATCAATCAATAAAATTAATATAATAATAGTATGTAATAAAACGTGGCATTATTTAAAGATGTTTATTTTAAATATTTTTAATTTTCTATTACGTATAGTAATTTTCGAAGAAATTTATATGCAAAAATATCAGATAATTTATTTTTTATACAGATAGAATTAACTTAAAATTTATACAGTATGCATATAAGTAATTTTAAATTATAAATATGTATATAGCTCTGAATCTTCAAATGAAGAAGAAAAGAAATCTAAAAATTAATATGTCGGTAAAATAAAAATCTTTAGTCTTTGGTGATAAAATCCTTATTAGTTTACCTGAGTGTCGATAATATCGTAATCTTCGTCGGCATAATATATTTGTATTGTAAATTTTGTATTAATATTTATTCAATATTCATATTGAATATTCTGAAAATATTTATGTAGATCATAGATTTCTTTTAAAATTTTATACAAATATTTTTAGGAGATGGACATTTTATTGAAAAATCATTTTATCATCACTGGCATATTATCACATTCGCAATTTTTTACCTTGCTTAAAAGATTGCAATTCCGTTGTATCGATTTTCCATTTTATCACATTCACATTTTATCGCCTCTCCCACAAGATCGATAATTCATGTTATTGATATTTTATAAGATGAAAACTTCATTCAACATATCTCATTATATCTATTCAATTTAGACTTTTCAGTAAATAAAGTATTGATATTTTGGGAGAGGTAATAAAATGCAAATGTGATTAAATAGGAAAATCGATACAATGGATCTTTGAGAAAGATTATACAATGATTTTTTGATAAAATATTTACTACCCAACTATTATTGTATTGGCGTTTTATGCTTGTATATGTATGGTATAATTTATAATTGTTTTCCGTAAAATTTATTTTAAGGTTCATAGTTATGAGTAGGACAATTATAAATATTTTAGAAATACTTCAAAACTTGAAGTTTTTCGTTATTAAAAATTTATTTATTTAATATAAAAGTTTGTTCGATTTAATAAGAAGTTATTTGATAATAATTTTATTCAAATATTTTATTTAAATTTTATTTAAACTTTATTTAAATCTTTTTGTTGCATAATTTAAACATTTCCGAAAATTATTTATGATAAACCATCTATTTTATTTTAAATGCTTTGCATTAATAATTTATAAATTACATTATAAATTATAATTATTTAACGAATTAAAATATTATGCTTGTTAGAAACAATATTTAAACAAAATCATTATATTCCTTATACAATGTATGTCCCTGCAAGTTATATATTTCTTAAAATAATTATAATAATAAATTCTAAGATATTAAATAATAATAAATAATGAAGATAATAAATATAACTATATTTAATTGAATTTTAAAAAAACCGAATACAATAACTTTGTACTGAATTAAGGTAGATTTGCTTATACATTTCTATTATAGCGATTATATTGCTGTATTATATTAGTTTGTCTATAATATATTTTGACCAATAAATAAATAACGGATTATATAATTACTAATAAACCTACAAAATATATATTATAGATATTCTTATAAGAAAAAATTAAATATTCAACAGCTTTATTGTATTTCGAATTCTTGAAGTCTCAAGCTTACTACCCTACTAGTTACTACTGGCTCCGTTACAAATACTAGCAAATCCCTCATTTAAAAGCCCTCCATTGAAAACTTACGTTTACAGTCAGCTCGTAGTGCCACCTACTATGAACGTATATTTCGTCTACAAATCCATTGTTGCCAAGAAATTACGGCTGAATTAAATATGCTAAATATTAGAAATATTTCTATATTTAATCATTCGGTCAAAAATATAATGTTTACTTATAAAATGTAATATTATACACAAATATATAATAATCCCAATTCGAATTAATATAAGGCTAAATATTAAAAAGTAAAATGTAATTAATGAAAAAATAAAAAAATAGAAGAAATTTATAAAAAGGTGGAAAGTTTTCAAAAGAAATAAGAAAGTAGACAAAAAAGATATGAATATTTAGACGTTTTTGATAACGTATGACAAGAGACCCGCGAAACTTATATAAAATTGAAAAACGAACGATCGTGGCAACAGCGCGCGACTGCGTTCTGCGGGTTCTGTGTACTTGTAACAGCTGTCTATCTACGTGGAATGGTAAAGTCTTGGCCGAAGTGGCATAGCGTACGTGCGCGGTTGCGATCTCAGGCGTTCTTGTCTCGCGCACGTTCATGCACGCATATCTTACACCATCTACCGTTGTTCGCGCTGTCGTCGTTCTAGTTGCAGCAAACACTTACAAGACCGCGATACGAACGCGCAGCTCGGCGGATATCAAAGCCGCGTATCGAAGACGGTAAAAACGACGCCTCGCCCTCGAATTTGCTAGACTGCGGTCGCGTTGTCTTATGTGCTCGCGGCTGGGCGCGAGTCGCGGGGTGCGCATTGCGGCAGCGTCGGCCGAAGGCACTTGCGCGCGCGACACGCTCGTCTTCGCTGTCCCGTCGACAACAATCGTGCGATTCCTGGTCGTTACGCGAACGTAAACCTCGCCGCCGGCGAAACAACCGCGGGATCTCGCCGCAGACGCGCGCGTCGTCTCGGCGTTCTCTATCATTGCTAACGTTCCGAGCGCCCAAAGTGGCTCCCATCGAGTGTGACAGCAAAATTGGCTCGAACACGGATCCGACAATGGTGATTCGGTAAGGTTGCCGATCCTCGTCTTTGTCTCTCCCCGGGCTTGTTTTGTCTTGTAAACACTCTTCTTGCTTATGTCTCGTCAAAAAGTCGTCAAATTTGAGCGTTAAGCTAATTTGACGACGACCGTTGATTTGAATATTCACCAACAATTATGTTTTGCTCACAAATCGATGTGAATTCATTCTGTTATGGTTTACGCAAGCCAGACTTTTAATGTAGCGCATTTTCATTTTGTGATGCGCTTTACGCTGTTCGTGTATCTGTCCAACCGTTGAGCAAGATAAACAAATTTATTTAGAATCGATGCCTAGCATCATTTTGACCAAGACTTTTGACATGTTTTTTGTCATGCATCGTTATCATAAGAAATTAAAGACATATATTGCAAAAGTATCATGACTTTTTTTGTAGCAATCATTCATAGGTATTAACTATGATTTCTGCGCGATTACTTATATCATTGTTTACATTATTATTACATGCCCGGCGTGCCTCGCGGACTTGAACGCGCGATGCTTCGGCATTGTAAATAAATCGTAAATCAACAGCATCGCACGCCACATTTGGCCCAAGTTGTCACGACGGGTTTTCCCATCGAGAATAATGACGTTATCGAATCGAAGTCTGTTCGCGCGGTGTACGTGATTTCAAGCAATTTTGGAACTTATTTTGATTGTTGCGACAAATAAACTTAATTTTACTTTTATAACCATTGTACAAATATACTTTTTGGTATAGTAAATTATAAATAAAGCAAAATACCTTGAGAAAACTTCAAAAATTGTGTTTATTGAAATATTATTTGTAAAAATGTAAAATCGCACCTGAATTCTTAAAAAACAAATATAAGTTTAAAATTAGTATAAATTAATGATAAATGAATTCGTTTATTTAAGATTGTACAATCTTACTTTTTGATGCATATAATCGATTTGAAAGATATTGTATTGTATAAATTCATTTTATATAAAAAATTCATAAATGGTGTTATAATATGAATTAAAGATTGCAAATAAAGTGCATTGACTGAAATAATGTTATTTAAACATTGCAGATATAGTTAACTCTCAGTTGTAGTGTAGAATTTTTGGAGATGAAAGTCGTCTACAATAAGGAGAGTTTCTACTCTGCAGAGAGTGTCTCTCATCTCACTGATTCGTTGAATGTTAGGTTAGTATAAATATCGTAGTTAATATAATTTAACGTCAAATTATATTAAATTTAAAAATTCTTTTCTAGAAATTAAAAATCTTTACCACGAAATAGCATTGATTACGAGAGAGTTGACTGCTAATAATATCTTGCAATCTTTATTATTAAAATTTATATTCTCAACTAATTTAATTCATAAACAATTGATATTGAACGTACAAATAAATATAACATGGACAGAATTATTGTGCTATATATATTATTATATTTTTTCATGTTCATATCTTATTGTAATTTTGGAAACTGTACAATTTTAAATAAGCAGTGAATAATCTTTATTTTAAATAAAGCGCCATTTAAAAAAGATAGTATGCATTATACTATGAAAATATATTACTTAAATAAGGAATTTCTTAAAGATATAATAATTATTTAAAATCTAAATAATTATCGTTTAAACATATTTCCGCAATAATCTCTGTATATATAACTTTAAAAACAAAATTTCACTTTGTATTTTTCATTGAAAATGTTCAGTTTCCCTTTAAATTATATTAGCAAATATTTGTGCTTATTTATGTAAGGTACTGTCTTTCAACTGTTATATTACATGTATGTATCTTTATATTGTTTTTACTCTAAGAAGTTAATATTTACTTATTAAATCAATATTCATTACAGATATATAATAATTAATAAAAATATTTCTTCAGCATTGACTTTAATACACTTTATTTTTAGATAACACAAATTCAAAATTAATTTATTAAACTACATGAACAAGAAAAATTGTTTATGAATTAATACACAAATAATCAAAATCTTTCTAAATAAAGATAAATAAAAGAAAATTATTACTAAAATGAAGAAAAATTGAAATTTGAGTAAGCAAAACTATATAGTATAAACCAAAGATACCAAAAATATTCTTCAATAATTTCTCACAATACTTAAATTTATATCTAAGGGATTAGAAATTCATTAAATTAAAATTCATCATATGATAATTGCTAGATTAATATTTAATATGTTATAAGTAATGATCATTTTTTTAAATTATATTTAATCACAGAAAATGATTTCTCATTAACTTTATTATTAGTAGCAACAAAAAAAATGATACAGCTAAGAAGGAATGACTTTTTATATATAAAAAGTTAACTTCTACACTAATTTATAACTTATGACATACGCGTTATTTCATGTCAAAGTAATTATAGGAAAATATTCCAGTCATCAATAATTTGCAATTTTTAAAGATTACAAAATACTTCTATCCTATTTAAACTTTTTACTCGCAATGAAATACAAATTATACACTGAACTTAACATAGCTAATAACACAATACTTTTTACCTTTCTTGAAAAACAATAGAAAAGAGAGTTCTAATATTGCACAATATCTTATTCTTATATTCATATTATAAATAAAAAAAACTGTCCAATGATAAGATATTAAGATTTTAAGAATAATATAACCTTTATTATTTGTACAAGAAAAATAGCAATGACATTTTAGTTTAATTTTACAGTTACTTTTACAAAGAAACTCGACTTTTTTTCTGTGTAAGATTATTTTTATCAAAGTTTCTTTTTTGTATGAATCAGTTTTCATTATATGCAAAATTATTATGATCTAAGAGAAAAAATGAAAAAAATTGTTAAAACTGGCAAACTAAAATGACTTTAATTATTAACAAAATGTGTCAGTTATTAATATTAATACATAAATATATATCAAAAGATATGTCTATGAGATTGTGAGTAAATACTGACAAATGTATGATTAAGATTTTCTAATATTTATAAAATTATTATAAATAGACAAACGGGCGACCTCATTATTAATGCTGGAAATAAATTCTTCGTTTGATATTCATCCTTAACATGCCACTTTGCTTATTGCGCCGAAAGAATGGTCCACAAATTACAGTTTGATGTAATTCGCTCTAAAAATGTATTCATCCGAAACATCTTTCACTGTAAATGAAAATTGAGTCTACTGGTACCGGTAGCCAATTTACCGTACGAAAGTTGATCACTGAAACGACTTAAGAAAAAAGTTGATCGTTAATTAATGATCCTAAAAGTAATCTATGAGAAAAAGATAAAAAAAATAACGATTAGATTATTTTTCATTGAAGAATCAAAGATCTCACCGCCCATTAACACTTGACATTTGAGGAAAAGTAAAATAAAACTTGGCCAAAAATTGAGCGCTTTCTATCGAATAAATGCAGAGGGAGAGTTATATTTATAATCGCATCGATTCGGTTGACCAAATAATGAATGGTTTGACGCGTATAGAATACTAATGCTAACTGTAATTACAGGTCAGATGGTGGCAGCAGCGAAAGTCCTCTTCTTGGAGAAGAGGGCGAGACTGTTGGCCAGTCACAGTCAAAACACAGTCATGGCCATCAACATGACAAACCCAAACAAGTAAAATATGGAGAACTAGTTATTTTGGGGTAAGAATTTATTTTTTTTTAACATTTATATATTACCCTAATATATATTCATTCAAAGACACAATTGATTTTATCATTTATAAAAGGCCACAGTAAAATTAATAAAATAATACAGTAAAGTTAAATATTTATTTGAAAAAAAACAATTATTAATAATATAATCACAGCAAACTTAATTAATTTAGTTAATTATGATTGATGTTTTGATAGTAACAATCAATTTTTTACCTTGTTTTGATTGACATTAGCAAGGGAAAATCATTGTTTGAACGTTGCTATTGCATTTTCAGAAAATAAAATTGCTAGTAGCATTTGTAATTTATAACTTCAAATTGATATTAGTTATCAAATATATTATAAAGCAGACTTCCAAATTAAAATTACATTTTGCAATTATTTGTTCAAATGTAATGCTTTTTTCTTTTAAATAGTGCATCATAGATGACAAATTGCTCAAATCAAAAACATTTGATCATGAAGTACAATTCTTTATAATAAAAGATAAGTACAGTTAATAAGAGGAAGATATGAAACTTATCATTGCAAGACATTGGATGGCAATGGATCAGTTTTCACATGAATGTTTTGATTTGCGAACTTTGCTTACTAATGAGAGCATACTTATGCTCAATACCGCAAAAAGATATACGGTAGATTAATCTAAAAGTTTGTTTCATTAGACCAAAACCAGTTTAATTGGTATTAGAATATATGACCAATTACTTTTAATCGCGTCATAATTTTGCGCAACTGTTTGAGCAATTGAGTGTTGTTTCTGACGTTGAAATTGTAACACTTCGCGTTTTCTTCAGTATAGATAGCACGACCTAATTTTATTGAGCATAATAGGATCGCATATCCAATTTGTTGTACACGGTGCTTAACTGTAGTATGGTACTTTAGAGAGAGACGAATATGTTATGTCATTACACTCGAATTTTACATTAATTCAATTACATTTATAATCAGATGAGTGAAATGACATTGAAAAATGGAACGCTATCCAAGATAATTAAATTTCAGGGTTAAATATTATGATTACTGCACAGTAATTTTGCTGTTCTATTTCCATTAAGTAAACAATTACGTTTTTTAGAAGTGCGTATTTTATATATAATTGTTGTTGTTTTTAACGTAGGTATAATGGGTACCTTCCACCAAAAGGTGATCGGCATAGGAAAAAAAGTAAATTCGTGCTTTACAAAAGGCCAATTGCCAATGGGGTGAAGCGCAGTAAACACTATGTCGTGAAAACACCGCTCATAAACAGTTCTCAGGCCATCAGAGACGATCGACAGCATTATTCTATTTCATACACCCTTTCCAGAACACAAGCTGTGATTGTAGAATATACTGAAGATGAAGACACTGACATGTTTCAAGTAAATTTCTACTTTATGCAAACGTATTATTTTAATTTCATTTTTCTCGATTTTCTTATTGTTATTTAATTTTTACTACAAAAATGTATACTTTTCTAAGTAAATGTTAATTATCGAGTTAATGCTACATATGTATTTTATAAAGTTAGTTATTTCTGATAAATATCGGACGTTCAACAATATTATAATTTGTAAACTATGTTTTAAAAGTGTCTTAAATAATTCACGGACTAGGATAAAAAAACATTTTTTTCAAAACAGATTGGTCGCTCGTCAGACACCCCTATTGATTTCGTTGTGATGGATACATATCCTGGAGGCAGCGAAGGATCAGCAGCAAACGAAGGCAGAGAGCCACAAAGTACCATTAGCAGGTTTGCCTGTCGCATTCTAGCCAATCGATCCGACCCGAGAATCGCAAGGATTTATGCGGCCGGATTCGACAAATCGAGAAATATTTCGCTAGGTGTAAGTTTAATCCTCTTTTATTTGAAATACATTAAAACAGCCATTTTAGCGACTTGAACCGTGACAAGATTCTGAAATAATGTGATAAGTAATATTTGTGGAAGATAATTTTATGGAGTGTGTCGTGCAGGTCGGTTTCACAATACAGACGTTTCTCTCAGTACACTAAAGATTATCTGACGTATGTTTAGTAATGAAACGTTGTTTGCAAACTAGAATTATTTTATTACCATTTTTCTGATTTACCCATGTTTATAAAAAATGAAGGTAGAAATGTAAAGATTGTTGGCTGTCTCTGGCTGATCTACTGGTGATCTAAAATCATGCAATTTCATTTGTTTTTAGATAGTTTGATTCTTTTAATCGTATATCAATGCGTATCTATATATGTACAAGAAACACTAACAATTTGTAATACAACATTATATTTTTCTTGTACTTATTTAAGGTTTTTATATTATTTACAATTTGAAATAGTTTGCTATATTTAAATAATTTTAACGCTATTACTATTATAAAATAATTATTCAGATAGGTACCTACTATATTTATGCGGTTTACTTTCCAGACATTTGTTGTTAAATTGATATAACTTATATTGCATTTAAGCAATAATAAACATAATGCCATTATATCTTTTTAAATATAAAAATAATAATTTCTACTTATAATTTGCTTTGAAATGTGCAAAAGATAAATTCACAATATCTGGGAAATATTTTTTAAATGCATTCGAGTGGAATAACCGCAAAACATAATAATGTCAATAAAATTATTTTTTTTTAATTTAGGTTTCTCTTGAGTTTTATTTCTATTTTCTATCCATTATACTACTCTATGTTTTTCTATTATTATCATTATCTATTAATTGATAATATCTTAGAAATTAAATTTGTACAGGGAACAAAGGAAATGTGTTATAAAGATGTATTTCACAATGACAATAGATGATTTTTAATTTTCTTTTGCGTATATGCAAATTTAATATCATTTTAAGTATGAAAAATCACAGACACATATTCATATCTGTACAGACCTATACTATCTTGGCATATAAACCTGCATACAAGCGTACTTTTTTACTTTATATCTTCCATAAACATTTTCCTTTAATCCTCATCATAAATCATGAAAACCTGCATGCATTTTATGTTAATATACGAACTAAAACGAAATATTTTTATTAAGCAGTTTCTAATTTTTCAAAAAACTACATTTTTTTAGCAACATTAAAAGAACTGATATATATATATTAAAAGAACGAAATATATATGCCGTTAGAAATTGACCAGTTTCAAGCCGATACAGAAAAGAGGTTAAACAAATAAAGCAAAATGAGACTAAAGCTTATATATAATATTTTATAAATTCTTCGGAAACTATTATATATGTTACAATATTTTTATAATTGTTAAAGACGTTTTGATAAAATTGTATTTTGGTTATTTTTATTCTTTTTGTATCAACACAAACAACATCATATTATATTAAGTAATTGAAAAATTCTGTTTCATTTATAAAGAAATATTTATATTATTTCATGTTATTATATATTATTTTTATATAAATATGAATCATGTTTATATATTTTAATAAAAATGCATTACAGGAAAAAGCTACGAAATGGCAAGAGAATCGGGAAATCGACGGATTAACGACTAATGGTGTACTCATAATGCATCCTCGAGGTCAATTTTGCGGCGGTGAAGCGCAATGTGGATACTGGCGCGAAGTGAGTGTAGGCGGTGGCGTATTCTCACTACGAGAAAGTAGGAGCGCGCAGCGGAAAGGCGACGTTGTTGAACACGAAAATAACATTTTGCAAGACGGCACGCTCATCGACCTTTGCGGAGCAACGCTACTTTGGAGGTCTGCGGAGGGACTAGCAAAGTCACCTGTAAGATTAATGCATCCATATTTTAGCCTCTTTTAAATTAATATTGTGGACTAATTAAATTTTATAAAATTTAATAAACCGAAAAAAAATCTTAAAAATTAAAGATAATAAATGCCGATGCATCACTTTATAAGCTTCTTAGACAATTTAATCTGAATTTAAAAAGAAACATTAGATTCTTATGCTAATTATATAAAATTTGAATAATCCTTCTAGCAAAGTCAATATATAAAAAGACAATTTATATCAATACATTATATTTATAATAAGTTATCAATTTGATTGTGAAATCAAATTTTAATTTAAAATTATATTCTAAGAATAACAAATTTAACAGTTATTGACATTTGCTACATTCAGTTTTAAATTTCTATAAGTTACAAATAATTGTAATCAATATTATTATTATTTTCAGACAAAACACGATTTGGAAAAATTAGTAGATGCCATAAATGCTGGTAGGCCACAATGTCCGGTTGGATTAAACACATTAGTTATACCGCGAAAGGCAGCATCGGATTCTGCTCAGCAACAACCATACGTATATCTAATGTGTGGCCACGTTCAAGGTCACCACGACTGGGGCCAAGAGAAAGATAAAGTGACAAGAAGGTGTCCCATGTGTTTGGTCGTAGGTCCAATAGTTAAACTGTGTATGGGAATTGAACCAGCTTTCTACGTTGACAGTGGTCCACCAACCTACGCATTCAATCCTTGCGGTCACATGGCAACCGAAAAAACCGTCAAGTGGGTTAAAGATATATAATCGAATAATTTCTCTTAATTTTTTAAAGTATTATCTCAACCTAACTGGTTATAAACAAGTTTATACGTCTATTTATCACACATTTATATACTGTGATATTTAAAGAAACCATATATTTATAAAAATAAAAAGTTTATAGAAAAAAAAGGTTTATAAAAAGTAAATATTATCTGTTGTTTCAAAGAGTTTACAAAAAAATAAAGTGTAATAATTTATTGACTTTTAGATATTGGGAAAAGGTACCTATTCCACATGGAACTAATGGCTATATCGCCATTTGTCCATTTTGCGCAGTACCTCTGGAGGGAACTCCAGGATACGTGAAGTTAATATTTCAAGATAATGTAGATTAAATGCATTAAGTCACAGGGATGTCGAGTGAACGTGAAATAATTTGTAAGTTCATACTTATCCTACCAATTTTCGTTTGTTCCATTCAAAATAAACAATTACTTTTAATATATATATAGTTTTCAATTCATGTTATTATTCAGTCAAAAATATTCAATATTTAAATATTTATTATAAAAAATTAATTAGATCTTGACATTATTTTACATTCAACTTATCCATTGTATCGCTAAGGCCATTTCAATTGTAGAAACATGAGCAAAAGAATAAAGTAGCAGATTAATCATTATATCTATTTCTCATAACTTTTACCAATTGAGGTTTCATTTATGCTTAATGTTTATATAAGATGCTTTGAACTCACTTTTTATCCAGTTAAAATAAATCATCACAGATGTAGAAGACTTGTAATGAATAATTACGAATTATGAATTATGAATACGCTGATATGTTATATCGACATTTAGCTGTAGTATAATTTTATTTGAAATAATTGGTTTATGTTTTCAGATTTCACTAAACATCCTGACAAAATACGAAAAACACTGCGGACGATGTATGTACAGAAGTAATTATTTTTCACCTTGATCTGTCATCAGATCAAGGTGGCTAGCCTTATTGCCGTAAGTTATTCAATCGAAAAGAAAAAATGAAAAAAAATATTAATGTCAGGTAGGTGCCACAGACCGAGGATGTGCTTACTTAATCGCTGGCATTTATAGAGCACACATACAAACACACAATTTAAAGATCATTCTCATTTCTCACGGGATAACGAAAATGAATTTGAACAAACACAACTATTGTTTAACGTATCAATCTCGTTTCGCTGTATTTTCCAATGCAATGTTCATTAGTACAAAAACATGTATTTATTTAAGATTTATCGCATAAGATATTACTAACTCAAATCGAATGTAAAGTAGAGCAGCGTATTTGTCCTTGAATTCATTTTCGTTTGATCGACAATTTCATTCATAAACGATGTATTTTTTGAGTGAGAGAAAATGTACGAAGAGACTGATTGAGACAAAAGCAAGAACGAAAGAAACGAAAACTAATACTCCGAATGATTCAGATAGTTATAAACTTCTGACTTTAATATCGATTTTAATTATTTTAGCGGCGTATGTATGCGTATGAAATAGCAGTGAATCTTACCATGATGGAAAATAAAAACTGCTATTTCATTTGTGAATATAGCGAATAATTAATAGTAAATATTGCCGGTCCCCTCTACCCTGATAATCCTACTTTTTGGGTAGTTTTTGAGATTTTTCCATGTTTTAAATATAATGATGTAAAAAACTAAGTTAAAAATTAAGTTTAAAACTACATAGAAAAAATGTATTTTACATCTAGTTTACATTTAATAACTTTATTTAATTCTGAATGACCGCCAAGTTTTGATTGCAAATTCGTGATCAGCACATAAAAATATGTCAAAAACCACCCTTCAAGTACCATTTTAAGCTCAGATGTAATCGGCAATATTTAACAAATTAATTCATATTGCGAATAACGAGTTACACTCGAAATTTTATAATTTATTATTCATAGTATATGTTTGCGATTTTGTGCTTACCGGGCAATATTATGAAATTGATTAAGGAGGTTTTTTTATTTAATTTTTAATTTAACGTAGAATTTGTTTAAATTAAAATACCTTTTTAATATTTAGTAAATATATTAAAATTTGACAAATCCAAATTATATAAAATTTAATTAAATTTATTAATAGATTGTGGCTTTTGTCTTATAAAGGTAATAAATTAATTGAAAAGGGTATAAATTGCAATTTATTGTAAACGTATTCGTCTTTAAAAAATGATGATAAAACCCCCTTAATTTCTAAGAATGTGGTGGATAATTTATCATAATGTGAGAGTCGTGCAATTTACAATTAATAATTTGATTTGTATTTTATGTGCGATGGACTAATGAGCATGTACTTTTTTGAAATTTAAGGTTTAATTAGTACGGCTGTATATTTATTGTTTATTTATAATTTTATCTAGTTACTTTTAACTAGTATTGACATTGAAGTTCATAATGAAGTAATAACCGTAGTTTTTTTACTGAAAGAGTAGATATGAAGTGTACAATGCAAGAGGCAAGCACTTTTTTACGATAAGAATAAGCGATGTTTTCTTAATTTAAAATTTAAATTAAGGAATACTTAAGCTTAGGAATTTATTAGCTAATTAACCAAGTCCAAAAAGAAACTCAAGTTGCATTTAATTGTTTCAACTGGAACGGGATTGATAATGTTGTGTTCAGACTTTTATTTCTTTAAAGATGAAAACAAGTGTATTTTCCCCAGTCTCTTTTACATGTTGAGATAAAGATTAAACTATTAATACACTTGGTTGTTATTTTAGTTAATTATTTTTAAATACTCATGTTTTTATTATGCCAAATTTTACATTCAAAATAAACTACGTTCCAATTTGTTGTTAATCATTTTTTGATGTTGATTTTCACTATTTTTCAGCCATTATAATTATTATTATTATTAATAATGACTTGATGTGACTTTGTATTACTTAAAGTTAAGAGTGTAATTTGAAACAATCGAGAGAGACTGTTTTGCAGTGAGTTTTTTAGTACTTTCATAGACTAATAAAATAAATTGTTTCCTAGGAATAAAATGGAATGAAAATGAATTTACTTAACAGGTCAAATTCAAGTAACCCGCCTATTTTGATCATATGAAATTGTATATACGTATATTTGCTTCGTTTGATCTGTTTTGAACACGCGGGATTTATTAAAACCTTACCAAAGACGGTGCCCGTGAGTGTCAACTGAGTCCCTATAAAATTTAAATTGATAACATATTCGTAAACAAGCGAGTTCAGTGTTAAACTAATGACCGCTATGAACATATTTTCGAAGTTAAATGAACAAGTGCAGAAGTGTAATGTATGTAAGTGTATGTGTGGTAAAGAATGAGTGCAAAATTTAAAGTACCTATATGTTAGATAAGGAAAATAAAGTGCTTTTGATCTATACTACTTGCCTATTTTCAATTATCCATATTCTCAAAGTAATTTCAGAATGTAAATTAACATTTTCATGTTTAATACATATAAAGAGAGTATTATGATATATAGTAATACTTGTTAATATAGGGTCATTGATGGGGATTAAGTTAAGATAAATTTAAAATTAAACTTCATTATATAATTTTCAATAAATGTATTAAGAAAACACTATTAGTGAATAAAGTGTAGTTTTGATAATAATTGCACAAATTTAGTAGTGATATTAAAATTTGCTATTACATAATCTTGTTACATACAAGTTATAATTAACACATATTACCATGTAATATGTGTTAATTATAACTTTGGAATACAGTACTATGATATCAAAAGTCATTTAATAATAAAAATATAATATATTTTATCGTGCACAATTTATGTATATTATATATCGATGCAAATAATAAAGGGATATCTCTAGTTTTTTTTAGAAGTTATTATAATAACATCTCCTTGTAAAACAGGATAAAGCGAGTAATTGTCGAAAAAAGCGATAATATTGTATATCCTTATAGTAAAAAATATCGCATATAATAATTATTATAATCATCAAAAAATGGAATACCACAAAAAACCAATTTCCAATGGCCAGATTTCACGTTTTTCAAACAAACTGTGATGAAAATTTTTTTTCTAATTTGCTTCCGTTAATCATATTTTGGATACTAAACAAGTTTCTGAGCAACTCTCCATTAAAATAAGTCATTTTTGTGCATTTTTTCTTCATTCGATTAAATTTTTCAAATTCCCAAAAAGATGCTCTCGAAAAATGAACAATTTCGAAACAGAAAAACTAGAATTTTACTAATATTATTTATATAATCTTTATTTAATAAAGTTTTTCGTGTAGAGAATTAAATTCTTCACCAGAATAATATAAATATATAATAATATAATATATTACTTGTATGTTTGGGTGTCAAGAAAATTCTTTTTGAAGAAAATTCAAATTATTATTTCTCAAGTCCAAATGAAAATTAAAAATTTTTCCAGGGTGGGACCTTCTTAATTGTGGAGAACCAAAAAAATTAATGTTTCAGTTCTCGCAAAATTCAATGTAAATAACATCTCCGATGTAAAAGAAGACAGAAAATGTTATTTAAAGTGCAAAATTGGGAAACAAAATTTGGATCAGTTTCAGGTTTTTAGAAAACCACAACGAAGTTTACCAATTTTCAATGACCAAATTTCATGTTTTTCAACATAATCAATAATCCTAAATGTTTAACTGCAGCAGAAGATAATATTATATGAAATAAATAAAACAATGATATTTATAATAATAATAATATTTATATTTCTAATTTTAATAGAGTTTATTGAAGTATGGTTATATGTATTATTGTAAAACGTATGATTGTTTCAATTTATTTACAAGGTTTGATGAAAATACTTGCTTCATTTTCAAAAGTATAATACAAAGCATATGATAATTTTTATTTATATATAATCTATAATGATTACAAATGAATAAATATTTGTCATATTAAATTATAAAATTAACGCAATCCATTTTATCCATTCTTGCATTCCTTTTGTCACATATTCACAGTATGATTAAGTCATTTTAATTTCAGTAACACAGATCCAAAGTATCGCAGGGCATCCATTTTGAACTTTCTAAAGCATCCCAAAGATTATAATCTTGTTCAATCAATTCTCTATTTAATTTGTCAATATCGACAGGAACAGAATGCTCTAAAATAAAAGTTGTATTTAGTTTTCATTTCATTGTTTTATTAGCAAATTCATTTAACTATTTAATAATATAAGTTGTATAAAAATTTGTAATTTGTTTAGATAAAAAAATGATTTAAATTTATATTGTTATAAAAAATGTATTTATTTAAATCTATACATTGTTCTATTAATCTATAAATATCAAAAAATAAAATTTATAATTTAATATGTATAATCTGTAATATATATTTGTAAAATAATAAAAAAAACTTGCCAACAAGTTCCAATTCATCTTCTTCTTGTTTTTGATCTGTAACATAAGTGTTATAAGAATCTGATGGATGTTCACTATCATAATATCCTTGTTGCCAAGCGCTATAACTGCTCCAGTATGATGAAGTATCATAATAATTATAAGCATCGGAATTGACATTTGTTGATGAATAGTCTGATGCCGATTGTGGAGGTGTCGACCTACAATATAATGGTGTTTTTACAGAAAAATTACAAAAACAAAAATTTATTTAAGAATTTCAATAATTTATAAAAAAAATATATATTTACCCTGCAATTTTGCTCCATGGTCTTGGAACAGCATTACATATTTTTAATGATTTTGTGCCTAAACCCCTGTAACCGTTCATTGTAAGTAAACTATTTTTTTGCTCATCTTCATTAGCAAATCTTACAAATCCATATCCTTTACTAAATCCAGAATTATCTAATATTACTTTGGCGGTTCTTATGGAATTATATTTGGCAGCAAAAGCTCTGTAAAGTGAATAGTCATCTACATCCGTAGAAAGATCCCCAACCCATATACTGAACTCTCGTTCAGCTGCAGGTTTCCCTGTAGTACTTGCATGGTTTAAACGAAAACGGACAGACTATAAGAAAATAAATAATTATATAATATACCAATCATAAATTATAAGTTATTTCTTTTTAATATTTATAAAGAATTACAATAAAAAGTATGGTAAATATGTAGAATAACTTCCCCTCTTCAGAAAAGGAGTTTGATACATGATTCTGTTATAACAATTTTATACCGATTATTTATCTGCAGAAATTTTAAACTGTAAATATAAAATTAATTGAAAAAGAAAATAAATTAAATAGGCTTACTGGATTAGATCCTGGTATAACTTTTCCATTTAATTTATGCATTGCATCTAAAGCCATTTCATCAGTAGGAAAGTGAACAAAACAGTAACCAGCAGGTTCGCCAGTATATCTATTTCTCATAACTTTTACAGTTTGCGGCTGTTCATTCATTTTGTGGAAGGCATTCATTATAAAACTTTCTGTCATATATGGCTCTAACTAAAAAATTGAAAAATATTAATTTTGGATCTTTAAATTATTTTAATGCAAAATAATTGTAAACATCAAGAAATAAGTATATATTTATAATAATATTTAGGCCTGTCTTTATTATAGAAGTTTCAAATTAAGTTTTATGAACAATTATAATAATTTCTTATTCGCTATGTTTAAATCAAAAGACATTTGATTTGAAGAAAATAAAAACTTGTTTATTTTATAAAATAAATATTAATTATATATAATAATGGAAATATATATGTTTTTAAACATTGTCTCACTTCAGTTAAATAATATCTATATAATTTATTAATGAATACTTACATCTTAATTCAATAAATCAAGTATAAATTTACATAAAAAATTAATGGATTTCAACTGTTTTAATTCATAAATCGAATACTTTATAAATGAATTTTTATTTAACACATTTAAGTTTATACTCAAATAAGACAGTTATTAATTTTAAAACAATTAAATTTACTTTACTTTTAATTAAATCTCGTATACTAAAATTTTAACAGAATTAGATTTCTTCAGTCATTAATAGATATATAAATAAGATTAATATTCTATTTTTTTTACTATATAAAGAACTTGATTTTTTAACAAGGTTATAAATTTCAAAACATATAAACTGACTTACCCCACCCATCCATAATTGACATAAAACCATCGGACCAGACATATTCAATATTTATTTCGCAATTGTACAAGTATAAAAATATCAGATTCCGTAAAATATATACTTTATGATTAGCACTTTCTTATATTTTTGTATGTATTCGTTGCTATGTTATTATTCTCTACACGCGTTCTACACTGTGTTCTGTGTTGTCAAAAAACTCAGTTCTTTGGTGTTGTGCAGGTTGTGCTCTGTTGTGTTGGAAATATTGTAAATC